>CM069137.1:9921301-10026301 GCA_035221665.1 Okamejei kenojei | reverse complement strand
TTTACACTAAATGGAAAGAGGAAATATATCAGCCTAAAGAGGCGTGTGTCATTCATTGCTTCCCATTATTTAAAGAGATCTTGTCCTGAAATTGCACTATTCTATAGTCTATCATAACTATTGGAGCTTTGTATCACAACCTGGTTCAGTAATTTGAACACCTAGGGGCAAAGGAGGCTTCACAAAATGGTGGTCATGGCTGGTCCATCGCGAGAGTAGACCATCACACCGTCGACGGGGTCTTTAGTGATTCAGCGTGGAAACAGGCCCTTCGGCCCGCTTGAGTCCGCGCCGACCAGCGATCCCCTCATACACTAGCACCATCCTACATACTAGGGAAAATTTACAACTTACAGAAGCTAAATTAGCCTACAAACCTGTGTGTCTTTGGCATGCAGGAAGAAACTGGAGCGCCAGGAGAAAACCCACGAGGTCCCAGGGAGGACGTACAAACTCCATGCAGACAGCACCCATAGTCAGGATCGAACCCGGGTCTCTGGCGCTGTAAGGCAGCAACTCTGCTTCCAAATTTCGAAAGTAACTTGTGTGATTCTCTAGTTCCCGATCAAAATTGCCCTGTAACCAATTCCGCCCACGTAGTCCAAATGACGTACCCTATTCATCATGCGTAGGGAGGAACTGCAGATGCTGGTCGACACCAAAGAGAGACACAAAATGCTGGAGTAACTCAGCGGGGGTAAGCAGCATCTCTGGAGAGAAGGAATGGGTGATGTTTTGGATTGAGACCTTTCTTCTGCATTTTGTGTCTGTCTTCCCTAATTCATAGATCGTCTCATATCCAATTCATTTTTGGAAACTTGCAGTATTGTAGAACTACCTGTGCCTTTAGCAGGAAGACAAACATTCTGGAGAAACTCAGTGCGTGAGGCAGCGTCTATGGAGAGGCTGAGACAGTAGGCTGTGGGAGAGCTGGGGAGGGGAGGGGGAAGAAGGGAGAAAGCAAGGACTACCTGAAATTGGAGAAGTCAATGTTCATACCGCCAGCAATACTCAGAACAACAAATGAACAGTGGTAAAGTTGCCAGAGACCCAGGTTCTACCCTAACCTCTGGTGCTGGCTGTGTGGAGTTTGCTCACAGGTGGGTCAGGACACGATCCAAAACGTCGCCGAGAGTTATAGTCATAGAGTGATACAGTGTGGAAACAGGCCCTTTGGCCCAACTTGCCCACACCGGCCAACATGTCCCGACTACACTAGTCCCACCTGCCTGCGCTTGGTCCATATCCCTCCAAACATGTCCTATCCATGTACCTGCCTAACTGTTTCTTAAACGTTGAGATAATCCAAGCTTCAATCACCTCCTTTGGCAGCTTGTTCCATACACCCACCACCCTTTGTGCGAAAACGTTACCCCTCAGATTCCTATTAAATCTTTTCCCCTTCACCTTGAACCTGTGTCTTCTGGTCCTCGATTCTCCTACTCTGGGCAAGCGATTCTGTGCATCTACCCGGTCTATTCCTCTCATGATTTTATACACTTCCACCAGATCACCCCTCATCTTCCTGCACTCTAAGGCTTGAAGATTCAGCCAACTCAACCTCTCCCTATAGTTCAGACCCTCTAGTCCTAGCAACATCTTCATAAATCTTCTCTGAACCCTAACCCTCTGACCTATCCGTGTTCTCCAGGGATGCTGCCTGACCTGCTGAGTTACTCCAGCACTTTCTGTCCTTTTGTGTATTAAACAGCATCTGCAGTTCTTTGCTTCTACATTTCTCAATGCTGTTCTGTCACATATTCCCAGGACAGGAACACCACAGGTTAGATAAAGCCATGTAAACCCTATGGTTAAGTCCATCAAAACAGGTTAGGTACAGAGAATAGGTCCCTGCACACTGTCCCATTTTACCAAAGAAATAACACTGTGCCTGGGCACAAATAGCTGGAGTAACTCAGCGGGACAGTTAGCATCTCTGGAGCAAAGGAATAGCTGACCTTTTGGGTTGGGACCCTTCTTCACTCTGAGAGGCAGTCCGTTTTCCTGGCCCCCATTCCCTCATCTTTACTATTTTGCCTGACTCTCAGTCTGAAGAAGGGTCTCGACCTGAAACGTGACCTATTCCTTTTCCACACAGATGCTGTGACATGACCTGGTGAGTCTGAAGAAGGGTTTCGGCCCGAAACGTTGCCTATTTCCTTCGCTCCGTAGATGCTGCCGCACCCGCTGTGTTTCTCCAGCATTTTTGTCTACCTGCTGAATTACTCCAGCCTTTTGCGTCTATCTTAAGTGTAAACCAGCATCTGCAGTTCCTTCCTACACACCGTACCTGGGCAGTTCAGCTGAAAGATGACATCAGGCGCAGGTGTGGAGTCCTATATATCGGCGAGGCCAAGCACAGATTCGGCGATCGTTTCGCTGAACACCTCCGCTCAGTCCGCCTACACCTGCCTGATCTCCCGGTTGCTCAACTTTAACTCCCCCTCTCATTCCCACACTGACCTTTCTGTCCTGGGCCTCCTCCACTGTCAGAGTGAGGCCCAATGCAAATTGGATGAACATCTCCTCATATTTCGCTTGGGAAGATTACAACCCAGCGGTATGAATAGTGACTTCTCTAACTTCAAGTAACTCTTGCCGTGCGTCTCTCTCCATCTACTTCCCAGTTCTCCGACCAGTTTTTCTGACTGTCCCCCTGATTAAATTTTATCTCTTTACGCTTCGTTGTCACCTTCTCCTAACTAACAATGTTCTCTTCTACTATCACTTTGAATCACATCCCCTTTGATGCCTCGTTTTCACACCTTACCCTTCCTTATCTCTGTGTCTCCCTCTCCCTTGACACTCAGTCTGAAGAAGGGTCTCGACCCGAAACGTCACCCATTCCTTCTCTCCAGAGATGCTGCCTGTCCCGCTGAGTAACTCCAGCATTTTGCGTCTATCTTCCCAATACTTACTTTTCGATACCAGTTGCAGATTATTTTTGGCACTTTGGTTTCTGAAGAACAGGAGCTGCTGTTCTTCAAAAAATGCAATGAACACTAACACCAAATTTTAAACAAAGATCTGCATGCCATTCATGATTCGGCAAAGTTATATCCAAAAATAGTTCAGTAGTCGACTTGGCGTCTTTGAAATATTGACTGTCATTCAGTAAAGGTGACAATGCCAACAATTAGTCGTTGCCAGAAGCTTTCTCAGTCGGTTTGCATTATAGCTTCTGTTAAGCAAACATTACACAGATATAACCAAATTAACAGGGAACTCGCCAAATGTGTCTGGTACTGTAGCGAGGTACAGTGAGAAGCTTTTCTTTGCATGCTATCCAGTCAAAGAAAAGACTATGCATGATTACAATCACAGTGACCCAGTGGTGGAGTTGCTGTCTTATAACGCCAGAGACCCGGGTGCGATCCTGATTTTGTACAGAGTTTGTACGTTCTCCCCGTGACCGCGTGGGTTTTCTCTGGGTGCTCTGGTTTCCTCCCACACTCCAAGGATGAACAGGTCTGTAGGTTAATTGGCTTTGATACAGATTGTAAATTGTTCCCATTGCATAGGATAGTGCTGGTGTACAGAGATCGCTGGTTGGCACAGGTTCGGTGTTTCCGCACTGTATCTTTGAACTAAACTAATCTACACTGCCCATAGCTGTGTTGTTCTATGTGTTATGTTGCATTTACAGAGTCTAACGATTCTCTGCACAATATTACTTGCCATTGACTCCATCTACACTTCACGCTGCCTCAGCAAGGCCACCAGCACAATCAAGTCTTTACATTGACTGGATAGCACGCAACAAAAAAGCTTTACACTGTATCTTGGACCACTTGATAGTTATAAACTAAACTAAACTAAACCTCGGATAGACACAGAGGAGAGGGAGCCGGGAGGTAAGAAAAGGCCCCACCTTTCCTTGATCATCGTTGCTGACTTTGATTTGTTCCTTTCATACCTTTCATTCGTTTGTTCTTTGTACCCATTTCATGCCTTTGGTCCCCCTCTCCGCTGACTTTCAGTCTGAGGAAGGGTCTCGACCCGAAACGTCACCTATTCCTTTTCTCCAGAGATGCTGCCTGGCCCGCTGAGTTATGGGGCTGTCCCACCGTCCGAGCTAATTCAAGAGTTCTCCCGAGTTTCCCCTGATTCGAACTCGGAGAATTACGGTAATAGCCGCTCGCAGGCTCTCGTGGACATTTTTCAACATGTTGAAAAATCTTCACGAGCTTACTGCGTTTCCTGAGTTCCTGCCATTAGCGTTACGAGCCGCTAAGAGACGTCCTAAGCTCTGACGTACCTGCTACGTACATTCTATGTGCTTACCACGAGTTTGATATTTTTTTTAACTCGGGAGAGCTCTTGAATTATATGGAATTAGCTCGCACAGTGGGATAGCCCCTTAAGACTGTGGCCCCTGGTTCTGGACTCTCCCGATATTGGGAACATTTTTCCCGCATCTAGGAAAAATGTTCCCAATGTTGGGCGAGTCCAGAACCAGGGGCCACAGTCTTATAGCCCTGTCCCATTGCCCTGATTCAAACTCGGAGATTTACGGTAATGGCTGCTCGTAGGTACTCGGGGCTCTCGTGGACATTTTTCAACATGTTGAAAAATCCTCACGAGCCTTCACGAGCTTACCGCGTTTCCCGAGTACTTGTCGTTAGCGTTATGAGCCGCTAAGAGACGTTCCGAGCTCTGACGTACCTGCTACGTACATTCTACGTACTTACCACGAGTTTGATTTTTTTTTTAAACTCGGGTGAGCTCTTGAATTACCTCATACAGTGGGACAGCCGGCATTTTGTGTCCATCTTCGGCTTAGGCTGGCATCAGAAGCTCACTCCCACACTAAACCTTGGACTTAGTTTATTTTGCCAAATAGCAGCAAATAAACTGAGACCCCCGATAGCTGGGTTGGGCGCATTGTGGACCACCCAGAAAGGAAAGGTCAAAGGTCAAAGGCCAAAACTAATAGTGAAATGTTCACAATTTCCTAACTCAGAACAGAAAAGGAAAGACCAAGCGAGGGTTGCCTGTGTCAGGAAAGGAGTAGAGGAAACATTAAGCATTAAGTTTGAAATATTTTTATTTAGATGTGTGACACTTGATACACAAGACCAAACTGCAATTAATGTCATGGTTGCTGGGAAACTGGTTAAGTTTAGGGAAGACTGAGATAACCTGAGAAAACTTCAAGCGAGACGGCTGCCCTGCCAGCAGCGTGTTCGTCATTTCTACTTTTTAATTTTTTTGCAGTATGTCCAATTGTGTGTTTTAATGTCTCTCGGTGTGTCTTGTGTGGGGGGTGGCGAGGGGGGGTAAGGGGGAAACCGCTTTTGGTCACCTCCCTCGCGGCCTGACACCAAGGATTGGTGCAGCCTTTCCCAGAGTCGGGCCCGGAGCTTCAGCAGCAGGCGCAGCATGAACTTCTTCCGATCACTGGCCCGCGAACTGTTCAGTCTGAAGCTGCAGTCTGCGGAGTTTCTTGCCGCGGGCGTGGCGTCCGGAGCCTGGGATCCCTCGTTGGGGACCCCAGGAGAAGAAGAGCTCCGACCCTCCGGCCCGCGGCCTACAACGCCTTGATGCCGCAGTCTGCGGAGCTTCTAGCCGTGGGCACGGCGGGGACTTACTTACTTACCGTCCGGAGCGGGATCCCTCGCCGGGAATCCCTGGAGAAGAGCTCCGACTGCCGGCCTGCGGCCCACGTCATCCTGAAGCCTCAGTCTCCGGTAGGGATGCACCAATTCGGGACTTACCTTCCAGACAAGAGGGCCTGTCATCTGGCCGCCCACAGCTGCGACTGTGGTGGTTATGGCCCCGACCACGGGGGGAAATGGAGGAAGACTGACCCATACTCTGTGCCTTCCACCACAGTGAAGAATGCTGTGTTGGAAGTTTGTGTTAAATTTTTATTGTGTATTGTGTGTTCTTTTTTTATTGTACCGCTGCTGGCAAATTCATTTCACTGCACTTTAATGTGTATGTGATGAATAAATCTGATTGATAAATCTGATTGATTAATTGATTGATAGCAATTGACTTTGAAATTTGGATGTGATTTACTTTATTGGACAAACGCACAATTAGAAAAAAACATAGTAGAGACATAGAAAACAGGTGCAGGAGTAGGCCATTTGGCCCATCAAGCCAGCAACGCCATTCAATATGATCATGGCTGATCATCCAAAATCAGTACCCATTTCCTGCCTTTTCCCCATAAGCCTTTATTCTGTTAGCCCGAAGAGCTATATCTAACTCTCTCTTGAAAACAACCAGTGAATTGGCCTCCACTGCCTTCTGTGGCAGACAATTCCACAGATTCACAAATCTCTGGGTGAAAAAGTTTTTCCTCATGTCAGGCCTACCCCTTATTCTTAAACTGTGACTCCTAGTTCTGGACTCCCCCAACATGGGGAACATTTTTCCTGCATCTAGCCTGTCCAATCCCTTATGTTTCTATGAGATCCTCTCTCATCCATCTAAATTCCAGTGAATACCAGCCCAGTCGATCCATTCTTTAAGATGGATCCATTCTTGAAGAAGAATTAAGTGTAACTTGTCAGTGCAAGAAATGGGGTGGGGTGGAAGATTGCAACCTTCACATGGTCCGCCCTGTTTCAACTAATGCAATCAACTCGACGTGCACAAACGGAAGATCAAATAGAACAAGTTGTCCAACAACTTTATGCTGCGCACGCCACACGAAAGAAGGAGAATAAATGGGGTTTGTTATAACACTGAGGGCCATTGTGGATGTCATTAATTGGGTTGGTTCACACTGTCAAACTGTTAAGTGTTAAAGAAGGAACTGCAGATGCTGGAGAATCGAGGGTACACGAAAGGCTGGAGAAACTCAGCGGGTGCAGCAGCATCTAAGGAGCGAAGGAGATAGGCGACGTTTCGGGTCGAGACCCTTCTTCAGACTGGTCAGGGATCAGGGAAACGAGAGATATAGACGGTGATGTGGAGAGATAAAGAACAATGAATGAAAGATATGCAAAAAAAAGTATCGATGATAAAGGGAACAAGCCATTGTAAGCTGTTTGTGGTGAAAATGAGAAGCTGGTGCGACTAGGGTGGGGGAGGGAGATAGAGAGAGAAGGAATGCCAGGGCCCGAGGGCTGAGGGAGAGGTGGGAAGGGGAGGAGACAGCAAGGGTTAACAGAATTGAGAAAATTCAATGTTCAACTGTTAAGTCTGATATATTTTGTGGCGTTGTTGAGAGGGTTGGATAAGAAGTGGCTTCATGTTCAGTTAAATCAATAGTGGATATAGTGTAGTGGTAGAGCTACTGCCTTCCAGTGCCAGAGACCCGGGTTCGATCCCGACTACGGATGCTTGTCTGGACTGAGTTTGTACCTCTGACCTGCATGGGTTTTCTCCGGGTGCTCCAGTTTTCTCGGACACTCCAAAGACATACAGGTTTGTAGGTTAATTGGCTTGGTGTAAATGTATAAATGTAAAATTTATAGTGTTTTATTACTTTTTATAAATATAACATTTATAAGGCAGTGTTTATTTACCGGGATAGCTGGTCGGCGTGGCTGAAGGGTCTGTTTCCGCGCAGTATCTCGAAAGTAAACTAAATGTGGATTTTATAAATAATTAGTTGCTTGTATGAATAGTTAATTGAGAAAAGATAATTTAAGATATGTATATAGTACTGGTTGTTGTGGGTTCATTGTAATTTATTTTAATTAGGGGGAATCAAAGGCAAAGAATATATCCTGTGGGTAATCTCTCTTAATATATTATGCCATTTCCATGTGGATATTAATTTGGTTCCAATTAGTGTCCAATTACGGACACATCAACACTCTCTCCGGGAACTTGATTGAGACTCTGTCATGCTGACTTTGCTCCGGGCACTTTAGAAAGGCTTAAGGCAATTTGTTCATTCCTTTAGGCTGGTCTAGATTCAATGCCTTGCAGCCAAAAACCGCGAGCCAACATGCAACACAATAGACAATAGACAATAGGTGCAGCCAGCGAGTCAGCGTCACCATTCACTGTGATCATGCCTGATCATCCACAATCATTACCCCGTTCCTGCCTTCTCCCTCTATATCCCCTGACTCTGCTATCATTAGGAGCCCTATCTAGCTCTCGCTTGAAAGCATCCAGAGAACCGGCCTTCACCGCCCTCTGAGGCAGAGGATTCCACAGATTCACAACTCTCTGGGTGAAAACGTTTTTCCTCATCTCCGTTCTAAAAGGCAAACTCCTTATTCTTAAACTGTGGCCCCTGGTTCTGGACTCCCCCAACATCAGGAACATGTTTCCAGCCTTCAAAGCGTCCGATCCTTAATAATCTTATATGTTTCAATAAGATCCCCTCTCATCCTTCTAAATTCCAGTGTATACAAGCCCAATTGCTCCATCCTTTAAACATATGACAGTCCCGCCATCCCAGGAATTAACCTCGTGAACCTACATTGCACCCCCTAAATAGCAAGAATGTCCTTCTTCAAATTTAGATATCAAAACTGCACACAATATTCCAGGTGTGGTCTAACCAGGGCCCTGTACAACTGGGGAAGGATCGCTTTGCTCCTATACTCAACTCCTCTTGTTATGAAGGCCAACATGCCATTCACTTTCTTCACTGCCTGCTGTACCTGCATGCTTACTTTCAGTGACTGATGTACAAGGACCCCCAGACAGATCGCGTTGTACTTCACCTTTTCCTAACGACTCTATTCAGATAATAATCTGCCTTCCTGTTTTTGCCACCAAAGTGGATAACCTTACATTTATCCAAATTAAACTGCATCTGCCATGCATCTGTCCACTCACCCAACCTGTTCAAGTCACCCTGCAACCTCATAGCATCCTCTTCACAGTTCACACTGACACCCAGCTTTGTGTTATCTGCAAATTAGCTTAGGTTACTTTTAATCCCTTCATCTAAATCATTAGTGTATATTGTAAATAGCGACGGTCCCAGTACCGAGCCTTGCTTTACCCCACAAGTCACTGCCTGCCATTCTCAAAGGGACCCGTTAATCCCTATTCTTTGTTTCCTGTCTACCAACCAATTTTCTATCCATGTCAGTAACCTACCCCCAATACCACGTGCTCTAAGTGTGCCCACTAATTTCCAATGTGGGACCTGATCAAAGGCTTTCTGAAAGTCCAGGGTGCACTACATCCACTGGCTCTCCCTTGTCCATTTTGCTAGTTACATCCTCACCACTGTCCACCTCCTCTCAAATCAGGGTTCCCGATAAAGCAACGTGACATGGAGTAACTTTGGGGTAAAGCAATCTTGAAACATTGTCACCAACAAAGGTAGAACAATGATTGGTCACAATTGGACATGGGCATGTTGGATCACTGTATATTGGTTGCATTGCAATCGATCGAATGGCTCGTTGGTCGAGGGGTATGATTCTCGCTTTGGGTGCGAGAGGTCCCATGATCAAATCCCAGACGAGACTCCAATTACTGTGGGCGGCACGATGGCAGGGCAGTAGAGCTACTGCCTTACAGGGTTCGATCCTGACCACGGGTGCTGGTCTGTACGGAGTTTGTACGTTCTCCAGTTCGCTGGCTTGTACGTGAGGCCGGTTCATTGGCTATATTTAAGAGGGAGTTAGATGTGGCCCTTATGGCTAAGGGGATCAGGGGGGTATGGAGAGAAGGCAGGCACGGGGTACTGAGTTGGATGATCAGCCATGATCATATTGAATGGCGGTGCAGGCTCGAAGGGCCGAATGGCCTGCTCCTGCACCTATTTTCTATGTTTCTACGTTTCTAGGTTCTCCCTGCGACGGCGCGGGTTTTCTCCGAGATCTTCGCTTTCCTCCCACGCTTCAAAGACCAACAGGTTTGTAGGTTAATCGGCTTGGTATAAGTGTAAATTGTCCCGAGTGTGCGTGGGATAGTGTTGGTGTGCGGGGATCGCTGGTCGGTGGGGACGCGGTGGGCCGAAGGGCCTGGATCTTGTACCTCCAAACTAAACTAAGGCAAAAGACAAGTGTAAGAATACAACTCGATGCTGTTTTTCACTAAAAAAGGGAAACAACTATATATGCTGGAACTCTGGCATGGAGGGCTCTGAAATCTGCAAATGCTTGTCAGGCTGTCAGTCTGAAACACTGGATTCTGCCTGATTGACCGACTATTCCTAGCTTTTGCTCGTATTTAGTGACAAAGCAAGTGCCAGATGACGTGGAGATGATTGAGTGAGGCAAACGAGCTTGGTGACTACCCCAATGCCAGTGACTGATTGTGCGACTTTTGTGGATAAGTACCTTCCACTTTCTGCGATTTTCTTTGAGTGGGGAGAAGTCAGTGTCGTTACTGCTCCCTGTGCCTTTTAAACAGGCTCTGGCTCTACGAGTAAATTGACTTTGTTTTGCCGCAGAACAAACCATTCTCACCCTGAATGAAACATGCACTCTAGCCCAACCATAATTCATAGGCTGCCACTGTCAATATTCTGGTCAGCAAATGATCTGTTTATTCCATGTGACGTATGATGACAGAATGGGTCGACTGGGCTTGTACTCACTGGAATTTAGAAGGATGAGAGGACACCCTATAGAAACATATAAAATTCTAGAGGGATTGGACAGGCTAGATGCAGGAAAAATGTTCCCCATGTTGGGGGAGTGCAGAATCAGGAGGGTCACAGTTTAAGAATAAAGGGGTCGGCTATTTGGGACTGAAAAGAGGAAAAGCTTTTTCACCCAAGGAGTTGTGAAGCTGTGGAATTCTCTGCCACAGAAGGCAGTGGAGGCCAATTCACTGGATGTTTTCAAGAGAGAGTTGGATATAGCTCTTTGGGCTAACGGAAATCAAGGGATATGGAGAAAAAGCAGGAACGGGGTACTGATTTTGGATGATCAGCCATGATCAAATTGAATGGTGGTGCTGGCTCGAAGGGCCGAATGGCCTACTCCTGCACTGATTTTCTATGTTTCTCTGTTTCTATGTGACATGTTATACGAGATTTCAGTCGTTCAGTTTCACTCCCGTTTCCGCTTGGAGTTATAAAAGTCGTACAGCAGGGAAACAGGCCCTTCGGTCGAACCTGTCCATGACGAGCAAAATGTCCCATCTAAGCCAGTCCCATTTGCCCACATTTGGCTCATATACCTCGGAACTCTTCCTATCATCTTGGTTCTACAGTCCTCCATTTTCATATAAGGTTCATCTTAGCGAAGCTAAATTCTTGGCTAGCAGCCATGGTCAACAACCGTGTGACCCTAGAAGGCTGTGGCCTTTTAGGTCATAAGGTCACAAGTGATAGGAGCAGAATTGGGCCATTCAGCCCATCAAGTCTACTCCGCTATTTAATCATGGCTGGTCTATCTCTCGCTCCTAACCCCATTCTCCTGCCTTCTCCCCATAACCCCTGACACCCTGTACTTATCAAGAATCTATCTATTTCCACCTTAAAATTATCCACTGACGGCCTCCAAAGCTTGGCAAAGAATTCCACAGATTCACCACACTATAAAGAAATTCCTCCTCATCTCCTTCCTGAAGGAATGTCCTTTAATTCTGAGGCTATGACCTCCAGTCCTAGACTCTCCCACTAGTGGAAACATCCTCTCCACATCCACTCTATCCAAGCCTTTCACTAATCGGTAAGTTTAAATTTTTATTTGACAAAGGCGTTCCTCCCAGCGGATGTCTGATACATCTGTTTTTTTTCCTATAGGGGGCAGACAGACGCAAAGATTCTCTCGTTCACTTGCCACAAGTTGACGGAAGAAGAGAACAGGTCTTGAATGTACAAATGTTTCTTTGTTTCTACATTAAATATATTCCTGTTGTTTGGTGACAAACATAATTAAACATAACTTACATAACAAACTACTATCTACCTAATTGGAGGAACTATCTTTGATCGAACTATACTTGACTTTATTGCGCACTAAACATTATTACCATATAACCATATAACAATTACAGCACGGAAACAGGCCCTCTCGGCCATTCCAGTCCATGCCGATCATTTGTTTTCCCCTAGTCCCATCTACCTGCACTCAGACCATACCCCTCCATTCCCTTCCCGTCCATATACCTATCCACTTTACTCTTAAATGTTAAAATCGATCCTGCCTCCACCACTTCTGCTGGAAGCTCATTCCACACAGCCACCACTGAGTAAAGAAGTTCCCCCTCACGTTACCCCTAAACTTCCGTCCCTTAATTCGCATGTTAATTTGAATCTTCCCTACCCTTAATGGGAAAAGCTTATCCACGTCAACTCTGTCTATCCCTTTCATCATTTTAAAGACCTCAATCAAGTCCCCCCTTAACCTTCTGCGCTCCAAAGAATAAAGACCTAACTTGTTCAACCTTTCTCTGTAACATAGTTGCTGGAACCCTGGCAACATTCTAGTAAATCTCCTCTGTACTCTCTCTATTTTGTTGACATCCTTCCTATAATTATTCACGATATCCCTTTATCGTACACTGCGGATGGCTGGATTGTAATACACGTTTAAAAGTGAAAGGAACAGATTTGGGCCATTCAGTCCATCAAGTCTATTCTGACACTCAGTCACGGTTGATCTATCTCTCCTTCCTAACCTCATTCCCCTGCATTATACCCATAACCCTTGACACCCGTTCTAATCAAGAATCCATCCATCTCTGCCTTAAAAAATTCATTGACTTGGCCTCCATGGCCTCTGTGGCAAAGAATTCCACAGATTCACCTCCCTCTGACTAAAGAAATTCATCCTCATCTCCTTCTTAAAGTAACGTCCTTTAATTCTGACCCTGGTCCTAGACTCTCCCACGAGTGGAAACATCCTCTCCACATCCACTCTATCCAGGCCTTTCACTATTCGGTACAGTTTCAATGAGGTCATGAAATAGGCCTCCTGTGGCAATTAATTCCAAAGATTCACCACCCTCTGACAAAATGATGTGTTGCCTTCCTGCTGACCGGTTAGCAGGCAGCAAAAGGCTTTTCACTGCACCTCGGTACACGTGACAACAAGCTAAACTCAAGTGGACTGTTCAACAGCTTCCTTCACTCACCGTTGCTACACAGCACCACCGCCATGTATTCCCGATAGTAGGAGTTGACGTAAAGCAGAATGCTGGGGATGTGCGTTGTCCGGAAACTGAAGGCGATTTTCTCTCCGGAAAGCGTCAGGTCGGAGTAGATGGCAGATAAATGGCTGCTGACGTTTCGGGGAATCCCGTACGACTCGTGAAAATTGTAGATCACCGTCGTCCCGGCTTCCAAGAGTGCGGACACCTCTGGGAGGAGGAGAAAGCATTGTCAGTGGACAATCATGGGCTGTTCACCAGTAGTTAAGCCGGAAAAGAACAAATAACACATTCATTTAAAGTCACCATTAAGAGCCAGATCGAGATAAATAGAGTCGTACAGTCGAATAGCGTGAAAATAGTTTTGTGAATGAGTTGAGAGAGCAGCCACCTTCAGCTGTGCTATTGGAGATAGCTTAAGGGCCTGTCCCACTTGGGCGTCATTTGTGCGTAATTTACGCAACATCATTTACACGATGCGCGCATGGTGCACGGCGATGTAGGCAGTGACGCGCAGTCGCGCGCGGCGCCCCAGGATTTTGGGATGTACAAAATCTTCGCACGCCATCTGCGTGACACGCAAATGACACCCAATTATTCCTTTTCTAGTGGGCCATTTTGGGCCCATTTGCCTCGTGAACAATGGGCCTGTTTGAGTAATGTGTTGTCCTGCTGCTGCAAGTAAGAATGTCATTACAGTGTCGTCAAAATCATAATCATAATCATACTTTATTAGCCAAGTATGTTTTGCAACATTCGAGGAATTTGATTTGCCACACAGTCATACCATTTAACAGCAACAAGACACACACAATACATTTTAACATAAACATCCACCACAGTGACTCCTCCACATTCCTCACTGTGACGGAAGAGGAAAAAAAGTTCAATCTCTTCCCTTCTTTCTTCTCCCGTGGTCGGGGGCCTCGAGGCATCCGTTGGCGGGACAATCTTGGCTTCCATTGCCGGCGGTCGGACCCTTCGCGCCTAGGCGATCAAGTTCCTGGATCAAGGGGGATGTCAGCTCCCCCGCGCCGGGCGATCGACCCCGGGTCGGGGCTGGTCGAACATTCTGCGGTGTTTGGAGCTTCCCGACATCAGTCTCTACCCGAGACTGCGAGCTCCTCGATGGTGAAATCCGCAGGACGCGGTAGGAATGTCGATCCCAGGCAAGGGATCGGCTCCGATGGTAAGTCCAAGTCCCCGCGGTGGGGCCCAAAGTCAGTCCCGAGCGAGGCCGCCAACTCCATGATGTTAGGCCGCAGAGCGACTGGAGATACGATCCGAAAAATGATCTCATCTCCGGGAAGGTAAGTGATTGAAAAGAAGTTTGCCCAACACCCCCGCCCATCCCCCACGTAAAACAAACCAGAGAGCATTAACACAAACTTTTAAAACACGCTAAAAATAACAAAAAAAAGACAAAAAAAGACAGGCTGTTGGCGAGGCTGCCATCGTGCGGCGCCCCTAGTGATAACTAGAGTGATACAGTGTGGAAACAGGCCCCTCGGCCCAACTTGTCCACACCAGCCAACATGCCCCATCTACACTAGTCACACCTATCCCATACCCCTCCAAACCTGTCCCATCCATGTACCTGTCTAACTGTTTCTTAAACGTTGGAATAGTCCCTGCCTCAACTACCTCCTCTGGGAGCTTGTTACATACAGCCACCACCCTTTGTGTGAAAACGTTACCCCTCAGATTCCCATTAAATCATTTCCCCTTCACCTTAAAACCTATGCCTTCTTGTCCGCGATTCACCTACTCCGGGCAAGAGACTCTGTGCGTCTAACCAATCTATTCCTATTATATACACCTCTGTAAGATCACCCCTCATCCTCCTGCGCTCCAAGCAATAGAGTGACAGCCTACTCAAAATCTCCCTATAGCTCACACCCTCTAGTCCTGGCAACATCCTCATACATCTTCACTGTACCCTTTCCAGCTTGACAACAACTGTCCTATAACACGGTGCCCAGAACTGAACACGATACTCTAAATGTGGCCTCGCCAACGTTTTATACAACTGCAACATGACCGCCCAATTTCTACATTTATTTAAAAAAAAATTAAATCACGCTTCTGTACCTACCTTCCCAATTTTGAACAGCCACCCCATCCGCAAAACGTCATTGATCTGCAACAGCCATCCTTATAGAAACATAGAAACATAGAAAATAGGTGCAGGAGTAGGCCATTCGGCCCTTCGAGCCTGCACCGCCATTCAATATGATCATGGCTGATCATCCAACTCAGTATCCTGTACCTGCCTTCTCTCCATACCCCCTGATCCCTTTAGTCACAAGGGCCACATCTAACTCCCTCTTAAATGTAGCCAATGAACTGACCTCAACTACCTTCTGTGGCAGAGAATTCCACAGATTCACCACCCTCTGTGTGAAAAATGTTTTTCTCATCTCGGTCCTAAAAGACTTCCCCTTTATCCTTACCCTGTTCTGGACTTCCCCAACATCGGGAACAATCTTCCTGCATCTAGCCTGTCCAACCCCTTAAGAATGTTGTAAGTTTCTATAAGATCCCGCCTCAATCTTCTAAATTCTAGCGAGTACAAGCTGAGTATAGTAGAGCTGAGGGGCCAGATGTGAAGTGCACCCAGTTCACTAGTCTAGACAGTTTGTGTTCTACCACTGTTGTCAGTGTATATTTGCAACATAAACCTAATAGGTTCACAAGTTCACAAGTCATAGGAGCATAATTAGGCCATTCGGCCCATCGTGTCTACTCCGCCATTCAATCGTGGCTGATCTGTCTTTCCCTCTCAACCCCATTCTCCTGCCTTCCCCCCATAACCCCTGGTACCCGTACTAATCAAGAATGCACTTCAACTCCCCCTCCCATTCCCAATCTGACCTTTCTGTCCTGGGCCTCCTCGATTGTCAGAGTGAGGCCACAGTGCAAATTGGAGGAGCTGCAGCTGACCGGGGTCATGGAGAATTTTAGTCCGACGTGGGTAGTTTACACCCCAGTGGCGGAATATGAACATTGGCTTCTCTCACTTCAGATAGCCCTTGCTTTTACTCTCGACATCCCCTTCCCCTTCCCAGGAAGAAATTCTTCCATTAGTCTTACTGTCTCCGCCCTACAGTCCTCTGTTTCTATCTTTGTCCAATGTGCACCCCCCTCCCCTGACATCAGTCTGAAGGAGGGTCATGACCTGAAACGTCATCCATTCCTTCTCTCTAGAGATGCTGCCTCACCCGTTGAGTTAATCCAGCATTTCGCGTCTACCTCCGAGTTAAACCAGCATCTGCAGTTCTTTCCTGCACAAGAATCTGTCAACCTCCACTTTAAGATTACAAAATGGCTTAGCATCCACAGCTGTCTGTGGCAATGCATTCCACAGATTCACCACCCTCTGACTAAAGCTTTCTAAAGATGAGGATGTGGCCACTGGTCCAAGACTATCCCGCTATTGAGAACATCCTCTTCACATCCACTCTATCTGGGTCTTTTTTCTATGTTATACATAAATCCAGCCCAGTATCAGGATGTTTGGCCCACAATATCCATGGTGCCAGGTTAAATTAATCACCAGTGCCTCTTACGAGACCCATATCTCTTCATTTCCTGCATATCCATGTCTGCCTCTCAAAAGCCACTGTTGTATCATGTCATTCTATTCAGGTTTTTCACTACTCGGTAAGTTTCAATGATGTTTCCCCCCCACTAATTTCCATTGAGTGGAAAAGACTGCAAAAAGTTGTGAACACTGCCCAGTCCATCACCGGCTCTGACCTCCCCCCACCATTGAAGGGATTTATCGGAGTCGCAGCCTCAAAAAGACAGCCAACGTCATCAGAGACCTACACCGTCCTGGCCACACACTCATTTTACCACTGCCATCGGGCAGAAGGTACAGGAGCCAGAGAACTGTAACGTCCAGGTTCAGGAACAGCTTCTTCCCTACAGCCATCAGGCTATTAAACACTACAACCTCATATAAGCTCTGAACTACAATAGCCTATTATTATTATGATTGTTGCACTATTGCACTATAAGTGTGAAATTTAAAGAAGTGAAAGTTAAGAAGCCAAGAAATACAGAAGTCAGGACAGGGGTGACGTCACTCGCAGCGCGAGCAGCGGCAGGCAGGCAGAGCCATTGTGACATCATCAGCGAGACCATCTCGCTTATTTACCAAGTTATTTGAAATGTTTGAATAATTTCATAAATAATTCGGGAAATAATGCATCCAATTTTCAGATGAGGCTATTTCTGACATCACGGCGTAAATCTCTATCGGAATATGTAGAAATTTCACAGTTAGCGCGTCGTGTTTTCGAGGAGAAGTGAATCACAGACGAACATATATATACACAGACATCAACATTCAAGATCAGAGTTTTATAATTATAGAGATATATGTGAGTATGTGTATATATACACACCAAACTTTTTTTTCTCTCGCTTTACATATTCTGTTGTGCTGCAGCAAGTAATAATTTAATTGTTCTATCTGGGACATATGACAATAAAACACTGTTGACTCTTGACTAATTGCTCCTTGTAGTTTCGCTTTTTGCTCTACCATGGTCCAGTTGACTTAGAATAATGGAATAGAATAGAATCAAAAGCCTTTTATTGTCATTCAAACTACTTGGTTTGAATGAAATTGCATTTTCTACAGTTTTTACATTACAAAAAAACCCAAGACCCACACTTAACACAGTTTACATAAACATCCATCACAGTGAGTCTCCACCTCCTCACTGTGATGGAAGGCAAAGTCTTATCTCTTCCCTTTGTTCTTCTCACACGATCCAGCAGTCCAACTGCAGCGTCTAGGCGAACTGGAACTCCGTTGTTAAAGCCCCCGGCGGACGATGGTAGGTCCTGGGGCCATTAAGCCTCGCGGGGCGATGTTCGGCCCCGGCTAAGTGTCCTTTAAGCCCCGCGATTCCAGCGGGAGAAGTTGCCGTTGCAGAAGCTCCGAAAAGCCGTCTCCCACCAGGGACCTGGAGCTGCCGATGTTCCTGTCCACCGGGCCTACGGGCCGGAGCCTCCGAAGCACCAAAGTCGGGTCGCAGCCGAGCGCCACCACAGCTCTTCCCGCTCCGAAGACGGCCAGCTCCGCGACGTCAGGTCCGCAGGCTCCGCGACTGGAGCCCTCAGGTTGGTCCCGGCCAGAGGCCGGCGCCGGCGCCACGATGTTAGGCCCAACGACACCGGAGACCCGACAGGGAAAAAGTCGGGTCCCCGTACCGGGAAGAGATTAAGGGTTTCCCCCACATCCCCCCATCCGCCCCCCACTTATACACAGCTAAAAAAATAATAAAAACTAGGCTCAAGGCATACACTTAACAAGACAAAAATTAAAAATAAGACAGATGACTGTAGTTGAGCTGCTGCCATTAGGCCACACCCTGGACCACACCCCAAATTTATTGCTCCAATTCATATCTTGGAGGCAAGAAATAAGCACTCTTGATTCATATATTAGGTGCAGGAGTAGGATTCAGCCCTTCGAGTGCACCGCCATTCAATATGATCATGGCTGATCAATCCAACTCAGTATCCCCGTACCTGCCTTCTCTCCATACCCTCATCCCCTTGCCACATCCAACTCACTCACAATGAACTGGCCTCAACTACCTCTGTGGCAGAGATCCAGAGACTCCACTCTCTGTGTGTCTTTCTCATCTCGGTCTTAAAGGATTTCCCCCTTATCCTTAAACCCCTTGTCTGGACTTCCCCCAACATCGGAACAATCTTCCTGCATCTAGCCTGTCCAACCCCTTAAGAAGTAAGTTTCTATAAGAATCCCCTCTTAATCTCCTAAACTCCAGAGAGTTAAACCGATTCATGATCCTTTGCTTTATAAATAGTGCCAAGCACACAAAAGCCTGGAGTTTATAGCAAATATTATTACATCGCTTTTTTTTTTGTTTCCTGAAACTTTAAGGAGCACTGTTTAAAATTGAGGCATGTAGGAACTCCTTGTAGAAAGTAGTGAATCCTTACACATTCTCTATCTGCAGGGTTGCAAAGGCTTTTAGAAAGATCGGGTTACTGAATTCTATGAGGTCCCGGTGACAAAGTATTTTGGGGTGTCCTGAGGTTGGGACCGATGATATATAAATGCAACATCTTACTTTATCTTTTCCTATTTTTCTCTGCTTCGTGAGCTGAACGTAAAAAAAAGCTTCTGTGAAATGTTCCATTGCAAGGTTGACAGAATGGATTTTTAAAGAGTTAAAAGAGAAATGTTCCAATTTTCAAATTACCCAAGAGAGCTGCAGAATATGCATTAATTTTCATTCTTACGAGAATTGTTTTATTTTTCAGACAATTTCTTCTGACCCAGAAATTATGATTTGACCCTACTGGTTGCTGTCAAGTTTGCTGATGAATATGCTGCTGGCTACCTTGAGGCATAAATCCTTCATTAACTGAACTGTGTATTATTTATGAGATTTTAAAATTATGATTATTATTGCTGCCACAATCATGTCCTCCTTGGATTATTGAAGGCACCTGAGCTAAATTTTCTTCCCTTCCACTGACTCCGTTTACACCTCACGCTGCCTCGGCAAGGCCAGCAGCATCATCAAGGATGAGTCGCACCCTGGCCATTCCCTCTTCTCCCCTCTCCCATCGGGCTAAAGGTATGGAGGTATGAAGACACACACCTCCAGATTCATGGTCTGTTTCTTCCCAGCTGTTATCAGGCAACTGAATCATCCTACCAACAACTAGAGAGCTGTCCTGAACTACTATCTACCTCATTGGTGACCCTCCTCGGAACATCTTTGATCGGACTTTACCTTGCACTAAACGTTATTCCCATATCATGTATCTTCTATACACTGTTAATGGCTCAATTGTGATCTTTTATTGCCTTTCTGCTGACTAGTTTGCATGCAACAAAAGCTTTTCACTCTATCTCGGTATATGTGACAATAAGCTAACCTGTAACTAGTTGCTAAGGTAATGGTAAGTGATTAGTTGAGTCTAGATTAGTTTAGAGATACAGTGTGGAAGCAGGCCCTTCGGCCCACCGAGGCCATGCCGACCAACCATCACCCGTATACTAGCTCTAGCCCCACCCTGCGAATGGTTCGATTGTAATCATGTATTGTCTTTCCGCTGACTGGTTAGCACGCATGGTGGAGCAGCGGTGGAGTTGCTGCCTTGCAGCTCTTGCAGGCCCGCGTTCGATCTCGACTACGGGTGCTGCCTGTCCAGAGTTTGCACGTTCTCCCCGTGACCCGCGTGGGTTTTCTCCGACATCTTCGGGTTTCCTCCCACTCTCCAAAGACGTACAGGTACGTAGGTTAATTGGCTTGGTGTATGTGTAAATTGTCCCTAGTGTGTGTAGGATAGTGTTAGTGTGTGGAGATCGCTGGTCAGTGTGGACTCAGTGGGCCGAAGGGCCTGTTTCCGCGCTGTACCTCAAAACTAAAGTCAAATCGGTGCTCGCGACAACAAACTAAACTAAACGATAAACTAAACTGAATTTGGCCAGTAGTGCTTTCTTATGAATAAACAACACTTGTTGATGTAACACATTTGCTTTGGTTTGATAAATTGCCTATTTTAATCGAAACTAATCTAGGATTCTGATGAAAGAAACCATCATTTCAATTTTTCAAATGCCAAGCAATGTGTTACATTAATTCTGTTGTTATAAACATGCTTTCCAGATCCAAAATCTTTCTTGGAATCTTAGCTAATGCATTATAATAAATTAGCAAAAGTTTCGCCAACTTAATCACACACTTAATAACACGCACAACTAATAATATTTGGAAAAACCTTACAAGTATTACGACACTCCCATGCCGACATTGCCAACTCCAGGGGCCAGGCAATCCATCTGCTTTGAGTAGGTAGTTGAGGCCAGGTACTATGACAACGTTTAAGAAACATTTGGACAGGTACATGGATAGGACAGGTTTAGAGGCATATGGGCCAAAGGCAGGCAGGTGGGACTAGTGTATATGGGGCATGTTGGTCGGCATTGGCAAGTTGGGCCGAATGGCCTGCTTCCACTATGCGTTACTCTATCATTCCCACTTACAACTTCTCGCATTTGGAGTATTGCCTAGAGTTCCGGTCACCCTATTATAGGAGTCTTGATTAGTACGGTTGTCAGGGGTCTTAAAACCATAAATTTCTGATGTTGATGGTATTTTGGGAGCTTGCTCTGCACAAGTTGACTGCCCTGGGTCCTATTATTCGACCGAGCCTGCATGTCAAAACCTTACTGGTTATTGTTCTGAAGATACTATGCATGTGCAGGTCTTAATTATCATTGAATATGTTACCTACGAAGACATCCAGGTATTTATCAACCCCATCTTGGCTATTTTAGCAATATTGAATCTGCATATTGCCTATTTAATTCATGTTTATCAGTCACAGGAGCAGAATCAGGCTCCACCGGCGGGAGGGTGGGGGTCATTTTCCCACACAAGCCATAGGTGACTGGTCAATCTGAACCCAAGCACCAAGTTGAAAGCGGGCGAAGGTGCGCATCCCTCGGGACAGCCCCCAATCTCCCACGGCCACCCTCCGCGGGCTGCGGGTCGGGTGGAGCGGAGATGTAGGACAATGTTCATCCCTCCACAGTGATGTGATGGACGCGGGGGTCTGGACCAATCGCGGACAAGTCCCCCCCCCCCCCCCCCCCGGCAACGTCATGTCCGTTATTGGACATTTCTGTTGAGCGCCATTCGGTGAGTTTGCTTTTAGGCGACGCAGCCTTTCGGTGAGTTTGCTTTTTGGCATCCCGCCCTTTCGATTAGTTTGTATATAGGCGTCCCACGCTTCCGGTTAGTTGGCGTTTCGGCTTTGTTTCCATTCGGTTATGTGGCTTCCGCTTCTTTGCTTCAGCTTCTTGTCCGTCGGTCCCACGTCCGCACGCATCCCCACTAGCGTAAACATCCTCGCCACTTTCACTCTATCCAGGCCTTTTAGTATTCGGTAAGTTTCAATAAGGTACCCCCTCATCCTTCTAAACTCCAGAGAGTGATTGGAATCATGCAATCATGTATACTCTCCCCGCTGACTGTTTAGCAGGCAACAAAAGCTTTTCACTGTACCTCAGTACACGTGACAATAAACTTAACTCAAAATCAACCGGCATATTGTCATGTTCCGAGGAGGAAATATCACCAGCAAGTTGTTCTGGACCACCCATATTGAATTAATGGTCACGAGAGGAGACCAACTTCCTTAGAAGGTTTAGGAAGTTAGGCATCTCCCCAACAACTCTCACCAACCTCTACAGATGCGCCTTGGAAAAATATTTTATTGGGATGCATCACAGCTTTGTTTGGGAACAGCTCCATCCAGGACCCGCAAGAAATTGCAGAGACTTGTCAGGGGTTATGGGAAGAAGGCAGGAGAATGGGGTTGAGAGGGAGAGGTAGGTACATCAGTCATAATTGAATGGCGGAGTAGACTCGATGGGGCTGAATGGCCTAATTCTGCTCCTGTGACTGATCAACATGAATTAAATAGGCAAAATGATGTTTTTGTGGGTAACATATGCTAATTCTGTGGGTAACAGTGATGCTAAAATAGCCAAGATGGGGTTGATGAATACCTGTATGGTTTTTGTGCGTAACATATTCAATGATAATTAAGACCTGCAAATGTCCATATTACCTTACATTGCCTCAGAATGTGCCAAAGCACTGCACAGCCAACGATGTTTTGTCAAGCAGGCTCTGTGCGGACTTGATGGGCCGAATGGCCAAATTCTGCTCCTATCACTTGGGAACTTATGAATTGTGAACGCAGCCCAGACATTTACACACACTAATCTCCCGTCCATTGACTCCATTTGCACCTCACGCTGCCTCGGCAAGGACAGCAGCATCATCAAGGACGAGTTGCACCTTGGCCACTCCCTCTTCTCACTTCTCCCACCCGTGCAAGAGCTACCAAAACGTGAAAACGCACACCTCCAGATTCAGGGACAGTTTCTTCCCAGCTGTTATCGAGCAACTGAACCATCCTATCAACAAACTGGAGAGCAGTCCTGAGCTACTATCTACCTCATTGGAGACCCTTGTTCTATCAGTAATCGGACGTTACTGGACTTTATCTTGCACTAACCATCATTCCCTTTATCCTGTGTCAGGACACTGTGGACGGCTCGAATGTAATCATGTACAGGCTTTCCGCTGACTGGATAACACGCAATAAAAAGACGACGACAACTACGTACCCTCCGCGCCTTCTCAGTGGGACCGGCCCCGCGCGGCCATAGGATGCCCGTGCGCCTCAATGCGACCATCAGGTCGCGTAATTTGCGTGCCAAGGACACGTAAGTGGGACATGCCCTTAACTCTCATCCTGATCGATGGCCAGAACTATACTGGTGGTCAAGTACAGTTGCTTCCCACATATCCACTTCCATAGCACATCCCAAGAGATGGCATCTATAAATAAGGTCACTGAGGTTCATTTCACAGCCTCTGGGTGTTCCAAGACACTTGACAACAATTTCACGGACAAACAAATGTATGATCGGAAGATCACAGCTATCACTCAATTGATTGTGGGTCATTACCACGACAGTGGAAGGGAGCACACATCTGTGCAATATTTACAAAGGGCAATAAGGCTGCGCCTGAGAATTAGTCTGAAGAAGGGTCTCGACCCGAAACGTCGCCTATCTCCTTCGCCTCTTAGATGCTGCTGCACCCGCTGAGTTTCTCCAGCTTTTTGTGTAACCCTGAGAATTACAGACCAGTTTCACTGACCAGTGTTACATGTAAGATCATGGAACACATCATACACTCTCACATCATGGACCATTTGGAAAAGAATGGGATACTGGTGGACTCACAACGTGGCTTCCGAGCAAAACGTTGAATGGAAACACAACTTGTTATCACTATTGATGACATCACAAGGGCATAAGATAAGGGGAAATCTATACATATGGCCATCCTGGACTTTTCGAAAGCATTCGATAAAGTTCCTCATGAAAGGCTCCTCGGAAAACTGGATTATTATGGCATCAGAAATAGTCTACATAACTGGATTAGGGACTTTCTCACAAACCGGATGCAGAGGGTGGTCTGTGAAGGAAACATTTCTTCAGCAGAACAAGCACAGTCAGGAGTACCGCAAGTCACGGTCCTCGGACCACTGTTGTTCCTGACATACATTAATGATCTACCTGAACATATAAATTGTAAAACAAGACTCTTCGCAGATGATTGTCTTGTACATACATCCGTCACTGATGTGGAGGATATGAACTTACAAGCAGACCTTAAGTCCTTGGAATTATGGCAAAACACATGGAGGATGAGCTTCAACCCAACCAAATGTTCAATTATGATAATTTCAAACAAGAAGAAACCACCTACTCGAGACTACGTCTTCTGTGGACAAATACTTCATCGTACAAGTTCACAACCATACCTTGGAGTTCATCTTGACAGCAAGCTTTTGTGGAGGGAACACGTGGACAACACGGTCACTAAAGCCAACCGGACACTAGGATTCTTTAGACGAAACCTCTGGTTCTGCCCAATGGAAGTGAAAACCACAGTGTATACAACATCGGTTGGACCCTTACTGGAATGCGCTTCATGCGCCTGGGACCCACACAAAACTGGTCATATCAACAAACTAGAAGGAGTACAGAGGAATGCAGCGCGCTTTTGCATCGGGAACTAGTCATCGCCCGCTCCGTGATGGTGCCCCAGCGCTGCGCCATCGCCACCGAAGCTGTAGTCCCGGCCGGTCCCGACAGGAAACGACGCTCCAGATTCGATGGTATGCCGCGAGGAAGGGGCGAAGAAGCAGCTCGGTGGGAAGCCACCTCTCCGACCACTGTCCAGTGAAGAAATGGCAGGCAAGTTGGTACAGTGTTTCCTGCAGGATGTGGGAAGTCAAGGACACTACTGGTGCTTCTGACAACTACACCTGCAGAAATTGTGTCCAGGTGCAGCTCCTGAAGGACCGTGTTGGGGAACTGGAGCAGCAGCTGGATGACCCTCAGGACCATCCGGGAAAACGAGAGATTCCTGGACAGGACCTACAGTGAGGTTGTCACACCACGGATACAGGAAGAGCGAAGGTGGGTGAGTGTGAGTAAGAGGCGTAAACATGGCGGTGCAGCAGACCCCGGTGGCTGTACCTACTGAAAACAGGTACACCCTCTTCTGAGCGGGCAACACGACAAGGTTGAGTGGTAGCCAGGGCTGTGATTCCAACCCTGGTGCCGAGGCTCAACGGGGAAGAGTGACGTCAGGCAGAGCCATAGTGGCGGGAGACTCCATCATCAGAGATGCGGACAGGAGATTCTGCGGCAGTAGGCGGGACTCCAGGATGGTGCGTTGCCTCCCTGGTGCCAGGATCCAGGACGTCTCAGAGCAGCTGCACGGCATCCTCAAGAGTGAGGGGGAGCAGCCGGAGGTTGTTGTGCATGTTGGCACAAATGATATAAGTCGGAAGAGAAGGAGGTTCTGCAACAAGAAGGTCGAGTCGCAGGTAGATAAGGTGGTCAAGAAGGCTTTTGGCACTTTGGCCTTCATCAGTCAGAGTATTGAGTATCGAAGTTGGGAGGTCATGTTGAAGTTGGTTAAGACGTTGGTGAGACCGCATTTAGAATATTGTGTACATTTCTGGGCACCAATTTATAGGAAAAAATATTCTCAAGCTTGAAAGGGTTCAGAAAAGATTTGCAAGGATGTTACCAGGACTAGAGGGCGTGAGCTATAAGGTGAGGTTGAGTAGGCTGGGTCTCTATTCCATGGAGCGCAAGAGGATGACGGGAGATCTTATAGAGATGTAGAAAATCATGCGAATACTACCCTACTTTGACAAAAGGAAGCAACTGACAGAAAGGTGTTTTCTTGTAAATGAGGACAATGTGTTTTTCTTTCAGCTCTCTGTGATGGAATTTCTTACTTCTCTGATATAAATATTTTCAAATTGTACTCAGAGAAGGACTTATTTTGTTCACCATTGTGTAGAGCATATCTCAAATACCCTGAAACGAGCAATAACTCAATGTTGACAAAATTGTCAGTTGCTTCCTTTTGTCAAATTAGGGCAGAATAGATCAGGTAGATGCACAGAGTCTTTTGCCCCGAATGGTGGAATGGAGGACCAGGGGACATGGGTTCAAGATGAAGGGGAAAAGATTTAATAGGAATCCGAGGGATAACATTTTCACACAAATGGTGGTGGGTGTATGGTACAAGCTGCTAGAGGAGATAGTTAAGGCAGGGACTATCCCATCATTTAAGAACCAGTTAGACAGTACATGGATAGGACAGGTTTGGAGGGATATGGACCAAGTGCAGTGCAAGTAGATTTTCAAAGTCTACAGAGAGATTTGGGCCATATGGAAAAGTGGGCTGAAAGATGGCAGATGGAGTTTAATGCTGATAAGTGTGAAGTGCTACATGTTGGCAGGACAAATCAAAATAGGACGTACATGGTAAATGGTAGGGAATTGAGGAATGTTGTGGAACAGAGAGATCTAGGAATAACAGTGCATAGTTCCCTGAAGGTGGAATCGCATGTAGTTGGGGTGGTAAAGAAAGCCTTTGGTGTGCTGGCCTTTATAAATCAGAGCATTGAATATAGGAGCAGGGAAGTAATGTTAAAATTGTATAAGGCATTGGTGAGACCAATTCTGGAGTATGGTGTACAATTTTGGTCGCCTAATTATAGGAAGGATGTCAACAAAATAGAGAGAGTACAAAGGAGATTTACTAGAATGTTGCCTGGGTTCCAGCAACTATGTTACAGAGAAAGGTTGAACAAGTTAGGTCTTTATTCTTTGGAGCGCAGAAAGTTAAGGGGGGACTTGATTGAGGTCATTAAAATGATGAAAGGGATAGACAGAGTTGACGTGGATAAGCTTTTCCCATTGAGGGTAGGGAAGATTCAAACAAGAGGGCATGACATGAGAATTAAGGGACAGAAGTTTAGGGGTAACGTGAGGGGGAACTTCTTTACTCAGAGGGTGGTGGCTGTGTGGAATGAGCTTCCAGCAGAAGTGGTGGAGGCAGGATCGATTTTAACATTTAAAAGTAAAGTGGATAGGTATATGGACGGGAAGGGAATGGAGGGGTATGGTCTGAGTGCAGGTAGATGGGACTAGGGGAAAACAAATGGTCGGCACGGACTGGAAGGGCCGAGAGGGCCTGTTTCCGTGCTGTAATTGTTATATGGTTATATGGTTAAGTGTAACTGGGACATTGTTGGCCGGTGTGGGCGAGTTGGACTGTAGGGTCTGTTTCCACATCGTATCACTCTAAGACTATGCAATCACAAAAAATAATTTAAGCTCATGATGAAAGGCTTGGTCAAAGATTTATGGTTTAAAAAGTGACCTAAAGGGTGGAATGGAAGGTAGGGATGTTGAGGGAGGGTAGTTCAGATATTATTCTTTTACAGTTACAGCTTAGTGTGTTGTTACGTGTACCGAGGTACAGTGAAAAGCTTCTGTTACGTGCTATCCAGTCAGCAGAAAGACAATGCGTGATTACAATCGAGCCATTTACTGTGTACAGATGCATGATAAGGGAATAACGTTCTGCAGTTTTGGACATGATCCCTAGATGCAGGGTCACTCCTTATGGACATAACCTTTGTAATAAGGTCATAAGGTCAAAAGGAATAGGAGGAGAATTAGGCCATTCGGCCCATCAAGTCTACTCCACCATTCAATCATGGCTGATCTACCTCTCCCTCCGAATCCCATTCTCCTGCCTTCTCCCCATAACCTCTGACACCTGTACTAATCAAGACTCTGTCTATCTCTGGCTTAAAAATGTCCACTGATGGCCTCCACAGCCTACTGTGGCCTCTCCTCCAGCCCAACAATTTTCTTCGAACCTTGTCTGCAGAAAGACAACACATTATTACAATTGAGCTGACCACAGTGTACAGATGCACGATAACGGGAATGACGTGAATACCATTTAGTGCAAGATAAAGGCAGAGAAGTCCGAATAAAGATATTCCGAGTGTCTCCAATGATGTAGACCTTCAAGGTTTGGTTTGTGCCTTCTCTTCATACCCTTGCTTCTTTAAAATATCTCTGACAATGGCCAAATCTTTAGTCACAACACGGAAGGTGGACTAATGTTAAATGTTGATTAATAACTACACTTATAAAGCCACTGGAGATGTTTACTAGATTAATGGCACTTCGTAAATGCAAATTGTTGTCATTTTTACTGCCATGCTAGTTTCCATCGCAACATTAATTCGGAAAAGGAAAGGTTCACCTTACAGTTTTTAATTCTGTTCATCTGATACAATGAAGAACACGAGACAAGGTAGGTGCATTTCACAGGGGTGTGTGCTGACACACACATATACTCACTTAAACACAGACATATACACTGAAATACACATAGAGTCATGGAGAGTTACTAGAGTCTTGCAGCGTGGAAACAGGCCCTTTGGCCCAACTTGCTCATGCTGGCCAACATGTCCCATCTATACCAGTCCCACCTACCTGCTTTTGGCTCATATCCATCTAAACCTGTGGATATCCTTACACCTGTCTAAATGTTTCTTAAACGTTGCAATGGGCGCCAGCTCGTTCCACACTCCTACCACCCTTTACGTGAAAAAGTTACCCCTCAGATTGTTATTAAATCTTTCCCCCCTTCACTTTAAATCTATGTCCTCTGATTCTCGATTCCCCAACTTTTTTAGTTTAGTTTAGTTTAGTTTAGAGATACAGCACAGAAACAGGACGTTTAGCCCACAGAGTCCCCGCTGACCAGTGATCCCCGCACATTAACACGATCCTACGCACGCTAGGGACGATTTACACATACACCGAGTCAATTAACCGACAAGCCTGTACGTCTTTGGAGTGTGGGAGGAAACCGAAGATCTCAGAGAAAACCCACGCGGTCACAGGCAGAGCGTACAAACTCCGCACAGACAGCACCCGTAGTCGGGATCGAACCCGGGTCTCCGGCGCTGCCACCGCTGTGCCACCTGGACTCGGGGCAAGAGACTCTGTGCGTCTACATGATCTATACCTCATGTATACACTGTGTTAAACACATAAACACACGAGAAAGCCCTACAAATTAAATCATGCATATATTTCAAGCTGAGAGACAGGATGATATTGATTTTTTGAAGGTTCATGTCAATGGCTTAGAGGACAAACATTTCTAGCAAGACATCATTTGAGTACCAACAGAATGAAGAGGGACATAATGTGTTCCCTTTAGAAAGCTGGTCACTGAGACGGCCAAGCTTGAGGAAAGCCATCAAAATATTTCATCTACATGAATCTGGCTGATAAATGATTGTGAAGGACAAGGCCGAAGGCCTTTATTACACACATACATTTTTTAGAAGCCCTGAGGCAGAAATTCTGTTGCCAAGAAACTTATCTAAGGATGAAAGATTGATAGGAGAGCCTTAATGCAGAAATTGAAACCAAATGGAGAGCCAATTGACTTGCTTTGAAAACGAGAAGCTAAAATTACTTGTCAGATATGATGGGAACAGCTAAAGATGATTTGGATATTAACAAACTAACCGTATATTATTCCAAAAGAAGGCACAGAGTGCTGGCGTAGCTCAGTGGGTCAGGCACGGTGGTGCAGAGGCAGAGTTGCTGCCTTACAGCATCAGAGACCCGGGTTCGATCCCGACTAGGGGTGCTGGCTGTGTGGAGTTTGCACAAAAAATGCTGGAGTAACTCAGCGGGTCAGGCAGCATCTCTGGAGATACGAAATGGGTGACTTTTTGGGTCGAGACACTTCTTCAGACAGAGTGGGACCACACGCAAATTGGAGGAACAGCAACTCAAACTTCGCTTGGGCAGCTTACAATCCAGCAGTCGCCTATCTCCTTCGCTCCTTAGATGCTGCTGCACCCGCTGAGTTTCTCCAGCCTTTTGTGTACCCTCGATTCTCCAGCATCTGCAGTTCCTTCTTTAACACTTTGTCTACTCCACTGCGATATCTCCTCAAGGTATGCCTACTTTGAAGAAGTTCTCTTCCTCCTTACGGAGACAGTTTCACAACCTCCTCTCTAACTGCCCCCCTCTGTGATACCCCCTTCCCTCCAACTCTATATCTCTCGTTTCCTTGATCCCTGACCAGTCTGAAGAAGGGCCTCGACCCGAAACGTCGCCTATCTCCAGTTTCTCCAGCCTTTTGTGTACCCTTACAATCCAGCAGTATGACTTTTGGTCTTTCTAATTCCAAGTAACCATTGCAGTCCCTCTCGCTCCGACCCCCTCCATCCCCCCCCCCCCCCCCCCCCCCCCCCCAAAGTTGTCCTGCTAGTTTCAGTATTCTTTCCCCTTCGTAGGGTGTTGACATGGATAGAAAATTGGTTGGCAGACCGGAAGCAAAGAGTAGGAGTGAACGGGTCCTTTTCAGAATGGCAGGCAGTGGCGAGTGGAGTGCCGCAAGGCTCGGTGTTGGGGCCGCAACTGTTTACCACATATATTAATGATTCGGAAGAGGGAATTAGGAGCAACTCTAGCAAGTTTGCGGATGACACAAAGCTGGGTGACAGTGTGAACTGTGAAGAGGATGTTAGGAGGTTGCAGGGTGACCTGGACAGGTTGAGTGAGTGGGCAGATGCGTGGCAGATGCAGTATAATATAGATAAATGTGAGGTTATCCACTTTGGCGGCAAAAACAAGGGGGCAGATTATTATCTCAATGGGGTTAGCTTAGGTAAGGGTGAGGTGCAGCAAGGCCTGGGCGTCCTTGTACACAGGTCACTGAAAGTTGGCTTACAGGTACAGCAGGCAGTGAAGAAAGCTAATGGAATGTTGGCCTTCATAACAAGAGGATTTCAGTATAGGAGTAAAGAGGTTCTTCTGCAGTTGTATAGGGCTCTGGTGAGACCACCCCCCGAGCCTCCAACCTCATCGTTTCCCAGCCCCGCACGGCCCGATTTTACCTTCTCCCCAAAATCCACAAACCCGACTGCCCTGGCAGACCCATTGTCTCTGCCTGTTCGTGCCCCACCGAACACATTTCCACATACCTTGACGCCATCCTATCCCCCTTTGTTAAATCCCTCCCCACCTATGTTCAAGACACCTCAGACACTCTCCGTCGGCTCCGTGCATTCCATTCTCCAGGCCCCCATCCTCTCATCTTTACCATGGACGTCCAGTCACTCTACACCTCCATCCCCCACCAGGACGGTCTCAAAGCCCTCCGGTTCTTCCTCGACCAGAGGAGCAACCCATACCCGTCCACTGACACCCTCCTCCGCCTAGCGGAGTTGGTCCTTACCCTCAATCACTTCTCTTTTGACTCCTCCCATTTCCACCAAACACAAGGCGTAGCTATGGGCACACGCATGGGCCCCAGCTACGCTTGCCCCTTTGTTGGGTACGTCGAACAATCCTTGTTCTCGGCGTACCAGGGCCCCATCCCCGACCTCTACCTCCGTTACATCAACGACTGCTTTGGTGTCACCTCCTGCACCCACACACAACTGACTGACTTCATCCATTTCACCACCAACTTCCATCCGGCACTCAAATACACTTGGACCATTTCCGACATTTCCCTACCATTCCTTGACCTCACCATCTCTATTGCAGGTGATACACTCCTGACCGACATCCACTGCAAACCAACTGACTCCCACAGCTACCTGGACTACTCTTCCTCCCACCCTGCTTCCTGTAAGGACTCCATCCCCTAATCCCAATTCCTCCGTCTACGCCGCATCTGCTCCCAGGATGAGGTGTTCCACACCAGGTCATCACAAATGGCCTCATTCTTCAGAGAACAGGATTCCCCTCCCCCACTATAGATGAGGCTCGCACCAGGGTCTCCTCCATACCCGCACCACTGCCCTCTCTCCCCATTCCCCCACTCGCAACAAGGGCAGAGTCCCCTGGTCCTCACCTTTCACCCCACCAGCCGGCAAATACAACACATAGTCCTCCGCCAATTTCGCCACCTCCAATGAGACCCCTCCACTCGCCACATCTTCCCAACTCCCCCCCCCGTCTGCCTTCCACAAAGACCGCTCCCTCCGCAACTCCCTTGTCAATTCTTCCCTTCCCTCCCGCTCTACCCCTTCCCGGGCACTTTCTCTTGCAACCGCAAGAAATACTACACTTGTCCCATCACCTCCCCCCTCCACTCCTTTCAGGGACCCAAGCAGTCCTTCCAGGTCCGACAGAGGTTCACCTGCACCTCCTCCAACCTCATCTACTGCATCCGCTGCTCCAGATGCCAGATGATCTATATCGGTGAGACCAAGCGGAGGCTTGGCGATCGTTTCGCCGAACACCTCCGCTCGGTCCGCAATAACCAACCCGACCTCCCGGTGACTCAGCACTTCAACGCCCCCTCCCATTCTATATCCGACCTCTCGGCCTCATCCACGGCCAGAGTGAGCAACACCGCAAGTTGGAGGAACAGCACCTCATATTCCGCTTGGGGAGTCTGCATCCTCTGGGCTAGAACATTAAATTTTCTCAATTCTGTTAACCCTTGTTGTCTCCTCCCCTTCCCACCTCTCCCTCAGCCCTCGGGCCCTGGCATTCCCTCTATCTCCCTCCCCCACCTTAGTCGCACTAGCTTCTCATTTTCACACTACAAACAGCTTACAATGGCTTGTTCCCTTTATCATCGATACTTTTTTGCATATCTTTCATTCATTGTTCTTTATCTCTCCACATCACCGTCTATATCTCTCGTTTCCCTGATCCCTGACCAGTCTGAAGAAGGGTTTCGACCTGAAACGTCGCCTATCTCCTTCGCTCCTTAGATGCTGCTGCACCCGTTGAGTTTCTCCAGCCTTTTGTGTACCCTCGATTCTCCAGCATCTGCAGTTCCTTCTTTAACACTCTGGAGTATTGTGTACAGTTTTGGTCTCCTAATTTGAGGAAGGACATCCTTGTGATTGAGGCAGTGTAGCGTAGGTTCACGAGATTGATCCCTGGGATGGCGGGACTGTCATATGAGAAAAAATTGAAATGACTAGGCTTGTATTCACTGGAGTTTAGAAGGATGAGGGGGGATCTTATAGAAACTTATAATAGGACTGGATGAGCAAGGTACAGTGGCTTGCAAAAGTATTCATACCCTTGAACTTTTTCACATTTTGTCACGTTACAACCACAAACGTAAATGTATTTTTATTAGGATTTTATGTGATAGACCAACACAAAGTGGCGCATAATTGTGAAGTGGAAGGAAAATTATACATGGTTTTCAAATTATGTTACAAATAAAAAACTGAAAAGTGTGGAGTGCAAAAGTATTCAGCCCCCTTTACTCTGATACCCCTAAATAAAATCCAGTAAAACCAATTGCCTTCAGAAGTCACCTAATTAGTAAATAGAGTCCACTTGTGTGTAATCTAATCTCAGTATTAATACAGCTGTTCTGTGAAGGCCTCAGAGGTTTGTTAGAGAACATTAGTGAACAAACAATGTTCCTTGGGCATCATGAAGCCCAAGGAACACACCAGGCAGGTCAGGGATAAAGTTGTGGAGAAGTTTAAAGCAGGGTTAGGTTATATTAAAATATCCCAAGCTTTGAACATCTCACGGAGCACTGTTCAATCCATCATCCGAAAATGGAAAGAGTATGGCACAACTGCAAACCTACCAAGACATGGCCGTCCACCTAAACTGACAAGCGGGGCAAGGGGAGCATTGATCAGAGAAGCAGCCAAGAGGCCCATGGTAACTCTGGAGGAGCTGCAGAGATCCACAGCTCAGGAGGGAGAATCTGTCCACAGGACAACTATTAGTCGTGCACTCCACAAATCGGGCCTTTATGGAAGAGGGGCAAGAAGAAAGCCATTGTTGAAACAAAGCCATAAGAAGTCCCGTTTGCAGTTTGCCACAAGCCATGTGGGGGACACAGCAAACATGTGGAGGAAGGTGCTCTGGTCTGATGAGACCAAAATTGAAGTTTTTGGCCTAAATGCAAAACGCTATGTGTGGTGGAAAACTAACACTGCACATCACCCTGAACACACCATCCCCACTGTGAAACATGGTGGTGGCAGCATCATGCTGTGGGGATGTTTTTCTTCAGCAGGGACAGGGAAGCTGGTCAGAGTTGATGGGAAGATGGATGGAGCCAAATACAGGGCAATCTTGGAAGAAAAACCTGTTAGAGTCTGCAAAAGACTTGAGACTGGGGCGGAGGTTCACCTTCCAGCAGGAAAACGCCCCTAAACATACAGCCAGAGCTACAATGGAATGGTTTAGATCAAAGCATATTCATGTGTTAGAATGGCCCAGTCAAAGTCTAGACCTCAATTCAATTGAGAATCTCTGGCAAGACTTGAAAATTTATGTTCACAGACGCTCTCCATCTAATCCGACTGAGCTTGAGCTATTTTGAAAAGCAGAATGGGCAAAAATTTCAGTCTCTAGATGTGCAAAGCTGGTAGAGACATACCCCAAAAGACTTGCAGCTGTAATTGCAGCGAAAGGTGGTTCTACAAAGTATTGACTCAGGGGGGCTGAATACTTTTGCACGCCACACTTTTCAGTTTTTTATTTGTAATAAAATTTGGAAACCATGTATCATTTTCCTTCCACTTAAATTATGCACTGCTTTGTGTTGGTCTATCACATAAAATCCCAATAAAATACATTTACGTTTGTGGTTGTAACGTGACAAAATGTGGAAAAGTTCAAGGGGTATGAATACTTTTGCAAGCCACTGTATATGGGGAGAAGGCAGGCACGGGTTATTGATAGGGGATGATCAGCCATGATCACAATGAATGGCGGTGCTGGCTCGAAGGGCCGAATGGCCTCCTCCTGCACCTATTTTCGTTGTTTCTATTTTTCATCATCACCTCTTCCACAGCCAACAATGGACCATTGTGGGCTCCATGATTCCGGGGTCATTGGTGCCGGCTCTGATTTGTTCTGAACCTTTTCATGACTCTAGCTTCCCTCTCCCCTGACTCTCATTCCGACGAAGGGTGGCGACCCGAAACATCACCTATTCCTTTTTTTCCAGAGATGCTGCCTGACCCGTTGAGTTTGGGTCTGACCCACCATTCTGGGTCTATCTTATGCGATATTCGTTGGAGATATAGCAACAGAGAAAGATTGATTGTCTTGTCTTCTTCTTGACCATAGCCGATTACTGGTTCATGTACCAAAAGCACTGCAGCACCACAAAGGAAATCAGTGAAAATATATAATTTCCATGTAATTAACCACAACTCAACCATCTTTCGATTCCATTTGCCGCTAAGTGGGTGTTTTTGAGGATCATGAATACAATATAAACTGGTTCAATACCGAATGCCCCAGCTCCACATTAGTGGTTGGATGTCATCTCCTATAACATTTAGTTGCTTTTGAATAGTAAAGATACAAACACATTCTAACAGTGAAGAGAAAGATATTAACGGGCACAAAGGAATTTACTACAAGGATTCTGACTATAAGTTTTCCCTGTGACCAGTGTGCGCTTTCCCCAGGAGCTCCGGTTTCCTCCCACGCCCCACAGCCGGACAGGTTTATAGGTTAGCGTGAGGCCCTCACTCGTGTCTCCTCGGTACCCCGCAGCTCCGCCCTTGCTCCCCCTCCCCCGCGTCGCAACAGAGACAAAGACCGCCTAGTCCTTATCTTCCATGCCATCAGCCATCGCACACAACACATAATCCTCCAAAATTTCCGCCACCTCCAAGGGGGTCCCGCTACAGGCCACATGTTCCCATCTCCACTCCTTTTCGCCTTCCACAGAGACTGTTACCTCTGCAACACCCTGGTTAACTCACCGCTTCCCACCTGAACCACCCCCTCCGTAGGTACCTTCCCCAGCAACCGCAGAAGATGCAACACCTGTCTCTATATCTCCTCACTCGACAGTCTAGGGACCCCAACAGTCCTTTCAGGTTAGGCAGTGGTTAACTTGCACCTCCTCCAACCTCATCTACTGTACCCATTGCTCAAGATGTGGACGCTCCTTCAAGCAACACATCGATAGGGTGAAGGGTAAAGTGAGGACGTGAAACAGCCTCCTACGCAAGCTGGAAAACTCGCCATGAGGTACCAATGCATCCACACTGCGGTCAACTGCTCTTGTGCTGTGCTACTCTGTTGCAGAGTATGCTTGTCCTGTTTGGGAGAGGTCATCTCATGCGAAGAAAGTTGATGCCGCCCTTAATGACAGCTGCAGATGCATCACCGGCTGCCTAAAACCAACGAATGTGGATAGCTCGCATGTCGTGGCCGGTATTGCTCCACCAGGAATCTGCAGGTCAGTTTTCGGTAGAACTGAACGTAGCGGGCAAGTTGGGACACCCGCCATTCCCATCACTCCCATCACCCAACCCCAAAGTCAAGGAAGAGCTTCCTCCACACAGTCCAGCCACTGTCACAGTCTCCTTAAGCAACCAGACTAGCCTTGTGGGAAAGGAAACGCAGTGAAAACCACCACCAAAGATGCCAATCCCAACCAAGGAACAGCTGCCACCTGGTCACAGGTGTGACTGGAAGGCATGGAAGTCCCTCAATCGGCTTCGTACCGGGATGGGCCGATGCAAGACCAAGATGAGCAAACGGGGCGATGCAGATGTGGCAGACGCAGAATGTGAATGTGGAACGTCTGTACAATCCACGCCACACAGACTAGGACGCCCACTTCTTGGAGAACAACGCTGCCTGGAAGATCCAGCAGCGGCAAACAAGAAGGCTCTCCACTGTGCAAGAGCCTGGCCGAACATTTGAAACATTGAGGATTGACGCGAAAGAAGAATACATCGGCAAAACCAAACGCAGACTGGGCGAACGGTTCACGGAACACCTTCGCTCAGCCCGCGTGAACCTACCCTGATCTCCCGGTTGCCGGACACTTTAATTCTCCTTCCCATTCCTACGCAAACCTTTCTGTCCTCAGTCTCCTCCATTGTCAGAGTGAGGCTAAACGCAAATTGGAAGAACAGCATCTGATATTTTGTTTGGGCAGCTTACAGCCCAGTGGTATGAATATTGATTTAACTCACTTCAGGTAGCCCCGGTGTTCCCTCTCTCTCTAAGCCTCCCCCACCCAAGTCACACTAGCTTCTCATTTTCATCCCGACAAACGGCTTATCATTGTTACTTTTTTGCATATCTTTCATTCATTGTTCTTTATCTCTCCACATCACCATCTATATCTCTCGTTTCCCTTATCACTAGCCAGTCTGAAGAAGGGCCTCAACCCGAAACGTCACCCATTCCTTCTCTCCAGATATGCTGTCTGTCCTGCTGAGTTACTCCAGCTATTTGCGTCTATCTTCGGTTTAAACCAGCAACTGCAGTTCCTTCTTACGCAGGTTTGTAGGTTAATTGGCTTGGGTTATAAGTGTAGATTGTCCCTAGTGTGTGTAGGATAATGTTAATGTGCGGGGATCGCTGGTCGGTGCGGACTCGGTGGGCCAAAGGTTTCGCTACACTAAATAAAAAAACTAGGCAAGAAAAGACACGATAAAACAGGACCAATCAGTCAAGGATGCTCAAAGTACAATAGTACGGAAGCTTGGAGATGAGGTAAACGTTTTCAATTATCATTTCATGCAATGGATGTTGGGAAGTCTATTCAAATTGCAAGGTACAGGTTGAAACCATGGAAAAAAGATAGCAGCCAGGAAGGAATCTGGCACTTCTGATGGATTTTATTGCAGAAAAACCTGATAAAAGTCGATAGTATAAATGCAAAGAGAGGAGTAGGGTATCTCGCGAAGTGTACTGTTATTTAATGGCGGCCCATGAGAAATGGAAAATAGTTTAAATGATATAATTCTTTACAAAAAGTATCAAAACATGTCCCTGGGATTTATCGGCCTACTGTGTCGATGACGGGGAAGCGACTGCAATATATTTGAAAATAAAAACATTAAGAATATCCATCTAGACAGCCAAACCTAAGGTGTCGAGTTATTAGAGTTATTCCTAACCATAGACAGGGATTTGTGGTACAACTTCGAGGAGTTAATGGAGACATCCAGGATTGACATTGAGCCATGGAGTTAGTCACACAGCAGAGAAGCAGGCCCTTCAGCCCAACTTGCCCATGCCGTCCAAGATGGTCCATTTACCCTATTCCCACCTGCCTGCATTTGGCCCATATGCCTCTAAACATTTGCTCTCCATGCACCTGTCCAAGAGTCTTGTGCATGTTGTGGTTGTACCTGCCTCAACTACCTCATCTGGCAGCTCGTTCCATGTACTCACCACTCTCAGTGTGAAAAAGTTGTCCCTTAAATCTTATTTAAATCCCTTAACTCTCTCCTTCTCACCTTAAACCTCTATCCTGTGCATTCACCCTATCACCCTTTACTGACCACCAGGGGCGCCGGGGAGATGGCTGCCCTGCCGGCAGTCTGTTTGTCTTTTCACCCTTTTTGTTATTTTTTAGTTTGTTAAAAGTTTTTGTTTTAATGTTCTTCGGTTTGTTTTATGTGTGGGGAGGGGGGAGGGGATCGGGGGGAACTTTTTTTCAAGTTCCGACCTTGCCGGAGATGTGATTAATTTTCAGATCACATTCTCCGGCGCGCTCCGCAGCCTACCATCGATGGGGCTGGAATCCTCCTCGGACTGTCGTGAGCCCCACCGCGGGGCGCGGACTTAGCATCGGAGCCGATCCCTTGCCTGGGATCGCTCCCGCCGCGGAATCACCATCAAGGGCTCGCAGTCTCGGGTGAGGCCGAGTCGGGAGCTCCAACGTCGCGGAAGGTTCGACCAGCCCCGACGCGAGGTTCGATCGCCCGGCGCGGGGGAGCTGACATCCCCCCAATGCGGGAGCTTGATCGCCCTGACGCGGAGGGCCCGAACGCCACCGGCTACGGGAGTCAAGGTCGTTCCGTTAACGGGGGACTCGAGGCCCCCGACCAAGGAAGAACTAAGGGAAGGACCTGAACTTTATTTCGCCTTCCATCACAGTGAGGAATGTGTAGGAGTCACTGTGGTGGATGTTCATGTTAAAATGTGTTTTTGAGTGATCTGTTACTTTTATCTGTATGACTGACCTGGCCAATGAAATTCCTCGTATGTTGCAAAACATACTTGGCGAATAAAGTATGATTCTGATTCTGATTCAATTCCCCTCATGATCTTATACAACACTATAAGATAATCCCTCAGCCTTCTGAGCTCCGAGGACTAAAGTTCCAGCCTGCACCATCTCTCCCAATATAGCTCAACCCCTCATGTCTTGGCAACATCTTGTAACATCCTTGAAGGACTTCAAGCATTCGATGTGGTCATTCTCTGGATAATCAACAATAAACTAAACTAAACTAAACTAAACTAAACTTAACAACATGTTAATCCCTATAGACTTCTGTTTTGCCAACAGTAAATGACAAAGATATCATTGAGGAAATTACAGTTCTTTTGAGATCTTTGGGGAAAAGAAACTCTTATAAAGTTGCAGTTGTATTTCTTCTGCAGTTGTAAAGGGCTCCGGTAAGACCACATCTGGAATATTGCGTACAGTTTTGGTCTCCTAATTTGAGGAAGGACATCCTTGTGATTGAGGCAGTGCAGCGTAGGTTCACGAGATTGATCCCTGGGATGGCGGGACTGTCATATGAGGAAAGATTGAAAAGACTAAGCTTGTATTCGCTGGAGTTTAGAAGGATGAGGGAGGATCTGAAAGAACCATATAACATTATAAAAGGACTGGACAAGCTAGATGCAGGAAAAATGTTCCCAATGTTGGGCGAGTCCAGAACCAGGGGCCACAGTCTTAGAATAAAGAGTAGGCCATTTATGACTGAGGTGAGAAAAAAACGTTTTCACCCAGAGAGTTGTGAATTTGTGGTATTCCCTGCCACAGAGGGCAGTGGAGGCCAAATCACTGGATGGATTTAAGAGGGAGTTAGATAGAGCTCTAGGGATTAGTGGAATCAAGGGATATGGGGAAAAGGCAGGCACAGATTATTGATTGGGGGCGATCAGCCATGATCACAATGAATGGCGGTGCTGGCTCAAAGGGCCAAATGACCTCCTCCTGCACCTATTTTCTATGTTTCTATGTTTCTATAACCTGTTCCAATGTGTGAAAATGGCTCTCATTGGACATTTTTGGCTAATGTCATGGAGTCATAGAGTCATACAGCATGGAAACAGACCCTTCGGCCCAACTTGCCCAGACTGATCAACATGTCGCATCTACACTAGTCCCACCTGTATGCTCATGGCCCATATACCTCTAAACCTTTCCTATCCATGTACAATGGTCAGAGGCATTTGGCTCAACAGTTCATGTTGACAAGTAAATAAATGGTCAGATTTTCTGCCCTGTTCCACCATCTTTTAGCTTGGTTTAGAGATACAGCGTGAAAAACAGGCCCTTCAGTCCATTGTGTCCACGTCGACCTGTGATCCCTGCACACTAACACTCTCCGACACACACTGGGGACAATTTACAATGTTACCAAGCAAATTAACCCACAAACCCACACGTCTTTGGAGTGCGGGAGGAAACCGGAGCAGCCGGAGAAATCCCACGCAGGTCACGGGGAGAGCGTACAAACATTGTACAGACAGCACCCGCGGTCAGGATCGAACCCGGGTCCCTGGTGCTGTGAGGCAGCAACTCTTTGTTAAATATTTTTATTGTAGAAACATATTGATGAAAAATACATTATTTTACATTAACGAAAGTACATTATTAGATACTTTCATGATATTAATAATATTAATATCAATATTAATATTAAAATTTAAGACTTTATGCTTCAATACAATTTTTTAATTTTTTTATAAAGTAAGAAAAGATAGAGAGAGATAATATAGAAAATGGAGTATTAATCATTAATCCGTCATTGGAGATATAAGCATGATTTATTATGTATACTTCTTCATCCATTCTATTATTCAGGCCTCAGTCAAGCCCTCGCACTGAGCCATTTTGACCCTGTAAGTATTCAATATATGGAGACCATATCCCCCTGAAGAGATCTAACCTGTCCATTAGCAGCAACTCTAACGCTGCATCACCGTGAGACTCTAAAGTGTTACCTTTTGATTTGGTTTGGCCTCCATCAGTAGTCATGAGTGATTCTGGAGTGCGATGAAGAAATGAATGTTGTTTTTAAGATCATAAGGTCATGTGATAGGAGCATAATTAGACCATTCGGCCCATCAAGTCTACTCCACCACTCAATCATGGCTGAACTATCTCTCTCCTAACCCCATTCTGCCTTCTCCCCCATAACCTCTGACGCGTACGTACTAATCAAAAATCTATCTATCTCTGCCTTAAAAATATCCATTGATATTGCAAATGTACCAGTCAGTGAAAATATGAATAGAATATTGACTGGCCTTGAGGGGGATACGACATATATTGCCTGAAGTAGATTCATATTGCCCGAGTCGAAGACGAGGGCAATATGGATCTAGTGAGGGCAATATATGTCGTATCCCCCGAAAGAGGATAGTCAATATTGTTATTATTACCCATATCAGACATCTAGAGGAAAATCTTCTGTCAAAAGTCGCGAACCTCTTCTCGCAGGAGGCTGCCATTTTGCTTGTTTTGTCGAGAACAAATTCTAAATTTCCCACGCAGCGTCACATTGCCAAGTTCCCGGATGTGAGACCAGGGGAATATAAGACTATATTTACCGCTGTTTTAACACGTAAAGTCCATAGGCGTTCGCAAGAAAGGGGAATACAAGAAAATATTCCCCTGTTAACCCTGCTGGCACTCAAAACGAAGGGAATACAATTTTGTAAAAGCATAGCTCAGATGTGTGATATGGGTAATAATAAACATGATTACACTCAAGTCGTCAATAGTGTACAGATTCAGATAACGTGCACCAATAACAAAAAACTACTATGAACGGGTGATCAATGGTTGGCATGGACCTGGTGGGCTGAACATCCTGTTTCCATGCTGTCTCTATCAATCCACCTTCTGTTGCCTTAAATCTATTACTTGAAATTGGAGAATTCATTGTTCATTCAGGTCAATGCTCTACCCAAGCAGAATATGAGGTGTTGGATACGTGGAATCATAGAAAATAGGCGCAGCAGAGTGCCATTCGGCCCTTCTAGCCAGCACCGCTATTCACTGTGATCGTGGCTGATCATCCAGAATCAGTACCCCGTTCCTGCTCTCTCCCCATGTCCCTTGATTCCATTAGCCAAAAGAGCTCTATCCAACTCTCTCTTGAATACATCCAGTGAATTGGCCTCCACTGCCTTCTGTGGCAGAGAATTCCACAGGTTCACAACTCTCTGGCTGAAAACGTTTTTCCTCATCTCAGTCCTAAATGGCCTACCCCTTATTCATAAACTAATCCCCGGTTCTGGACATTGGGAACATTTTTCCTGCATCTGGCCTGTCCAATCCCTGAAGAATTTTATATGTTTCTATAAGATCACCTCTCATCCTAAATTCCAGTGAATATAATAAGCCCAGATGATCCATTCTTTCATCATATGACAGTCCCGCGATCCCGGTAATTAACCTGGTGAACCCAGGCTGCACACCCTCATAGAATCATAGAATCATAGAAAATAGGTGCAGGAGTAGGCCATTCGGCCCTTCGAGCCTGCACTGCCATTCAATATGATCGTGGGTGATCATCCAACTCAGTATCCTGTACCTGCCTTCTCTCCACACCCCCTGATCCCTTTAGCCACAAGGGCCACATCTAACTCCCTCTTAAATATAGCCAATGAACTGGCCTCAACTACCTTCTGTGGCAGAGAATTCCACAGACTCACCACTCTCTGTGTGAAAAATGATTTTCTCATCTCGGTCCTAAAAGACTTCCCCCTTATCCTTAAACTGTGACCCCTTGTTCTGGAGTTCCGCAACATCGGGAACAATCTTCCTGCATCTAGCCTGTCCAACCCCTTAAGAATTTTGTAAGTCTCTATAAGACCCCCTCCCCCGTCAATCTCCTAAATTCCAGCGAGTACAAGCCGAGTCTATCCAGTCTTTCTTCATATGGAAGTCCTGCCATCCCAGGAATCAGTCTGGTGAACCTTCTCTGTACTCCCTCTATGGCAAGAATGTCTTTCCTCAGATTAGGAGATCAAAACTGTACGCAATACTCCAGGTGTGGTCTCACCAGGGCCCTGTACAACTGCAGGAGGACAACTGCCTTGCTCCTAAACTCAAATCCTCTTGCAATGAAGGCCAACACGCCATTAGCTTTCTTTGCTGCCTGCTGTGCCTGCATGCTTACTTTCAGTGACTGATGAACAAGGACACCCAGGTCTCGTTGCACCTCCCCTTTTCCTAATCTGACACCATTCAGATAATAATCTGCCTTCTTGTTCTTCTAGTTTGCGTGTGGCCACAATCTGGAAGGACAGGAAGGTCAGTGTGGGAATGGGAAGAGGAATTAAAATGGTGAGCAACCAGAAGCTCAAGGAATGTTCGGCGAAACGATCGCCCGGCCTACGCTTGGCCTCTCGCCGATGAAGAGTGTGTCAACTAATATGGTTGACCCACTGTCAGAGTGAGGCACAACGTAAATTGGAGGAACAGCACATATTTCGCTTGGGCAGCCTACAACCCAGCGGTATGAACGTTGACTTCTCTAGCTTCACATAACCCTTGCTTTCCCTCTCTCTCCATCCCCCCCCCCCACCCTAGTTCTCCGACCAGTCTGACTGACCTCCTGATTAAAGTTTATCTTTGTCTGCTTCGCTTTCACCTTCCCCCAGCCGACAATGATCTATTCCACATTTCCCTTGAACTTTGTCCCCTTTCATCCCTCGTTTTCACACCTTACCCTTCCTTATCTCTGTGTCTCCCTTCTCCCCTGACTCTCAGTCTGAAGAAGGGTCTCGACCCGAAACGTCGCCCATTCCTTTTCCCCAGAGACGCTGCCTGTCCCGCTGAGTTACTCTGGCACTTTGTGTCCGTCCTCGGTGTAAACCAGCATCTGCAGTTCCCTCCTACACGATATGTCTGTCTGAATTGTCCACTGTGTACCGCCAATGAAACCACTTATTGCTGCTCACCACCCGATGCACCAGTTAGCAATGCACAGATTCCGAGTTTGATTAAAACAAAAGTTTCCTGCAAACTAAAGCAACTTATAATAACTTATGTTATTAATCAACAGGGAACAGAGCAACAGTGATATAGTCTTCATTAATTTGATATCCTATAACGATTGATTGAGAATGTCCCGCCATTCATTACATTCATTAATTATCTCACTAAAACTGGATTTTGTATAATTGGCACCATGTCCTTTATGAAAATAAATGGGCGTCACGGTGGCGCAGCGGGAGATTTACTGCCTTGCATTGCTGGAGACCTGACCAAGCTGCTGTCTGTGTGGAGTTTGAATGTCGTCCTCATGACCACTAGGTTAATTGGCTTCAGTAAAGGTTGTAAATTGTCCCTAGTGTGTAGGATAGTTCTGGTCACTAATGAATACATTGAAAGATACAACATGGAAACAGGCTGTTTAGCCCACCAGGTCCGCGCTAACAATTGATCACCCGTTCACGATAGTTTTTAGTTATTGTACACGGTATCTGTAACTGTACACAGTGCACGACTTGATTGTAATCATGTTTAATATTTTCACTGACTGGTACATTTGCAATATCAATGGATATTTTTACGCTGACTGGTTAGCACGCAACAAAACCTTTTCACTGTACCTCGGTGAGACCACACGTGAGACCGCATCTAGAGTATTGTGTCCAGTTTTGGTCTCCGAATTTGAGGAAGGACATCCTTGTGATTGAGGCAGTGCAGCGTAGGTTCACGAGATTGATCCCCGGGATGGCGGGACTGTCATGTGAGGAAAGATTGAAAAGACTTGGCTTGTATTCACTGGAGTTTAGAAGGATGAGGGGGGAATCTTATAGAAACATATACAATTATAAAAGGACTGGACAAGCTAGATGCAGGAAAAATGTTCCCAATGTTGGGCGAGTCCAGAACCAGGGGCCACAGTCTTAGAATAAAGGGGAGGCCATTTAAGACTGAGGTGAGAAAAAACGTTTTTCACCCAGAGAGTTGTGAATTTGTGGAATTCCCTGCCACAGAGGGCAGTGGAGGCCAAGTCACTTGATGGATTTAAGAGAGAGTTAGATAGAGCTCTAGGGGCTAATGGAATCAAGGGATATGGGGAGAAGGCAGGCACGGGTTATTGATTGGGGACGATCAGCCATGATCACAATGAATGGCGGTGCTGGCACGAAAGGCCGAATGGCCTCCTCCCGCACCTATTTTCTATGTTTCTAATTATGGAGTAATCGCTGGCCGGCGTGGACTCGGTGGGCCGAAGGGCCTGTTTCCGCTCTGTATGTCTAAACTAAACTAAACTAAACAAAAAAGTGGGGGGCACTATATAATTGTAGGAAAAATAGCAACCAATTTACAAACAGCATACATTGATAAGTTGCAATGTGATGAAGATCAGCAGTTCCATTCTTCATTGTGATCTGATTAGGGTTAAGGATTGGTCAGGGAATTCTCAATCTTCAGAAAATCCCCATGGAACCTTTCATGTTAGTTTAGTTTAGTTTAAAAGTGATATTGTGTTAACCGCACAAATTCCAATAGGTTTGAAGTGTCTACCGTTATAAAACCACAACAATTTGATAAAGCATTTAATGTCAAGATGACGTTAGCATCAAATGGCTGGCACAGATATCAGGCAGCAGAGAGACAGACATGGGAATGTTCTAAGATACCATTTGTTTCGATTTACTGCATTCTGTTAGATAACCCTTCACAGCTAGTGTTTGTTTCTGCAGCTTTGCAGATTTTGCAGCCATCCAGTTATTGAGCTTCTCTTAACCCTCGTTAGACCTCATCTGGACTACGCAGTTGCAGCTTGGGACCCATACACAGATAAAAACATTTCATCCATCGAACGTGTCCAAAGACAGGCCGCTCGATTTGTTACTAACACCTACGAGAGAGAAGCGAGTGTCACCAAACTTCTGAATTTTCTGGGGTGGAACCCTCTCCAAGACAGACGTGAAGCTCACCGTTTGACCTGTTTTTACAAAATGTTAAATGGTCAGCTAGACATAGATCACAAGACCTACACCAACCCCAAACCAATTAGGAGCAGACGAGGGCATTCGATCCAATTTGTGGTCCCAGCCACAGAGACAGATGTGTACAGCAATTCGTTCTTCCCACGCACTATTAAAGCATGGAATAATCTCCACCAAACCACGGTTGCCCAGCCAGATGCAACTAAATTTAAAGTGGCACTTTCTTCCCAATAACCCTCTCTGGCTAAACCCCTCCCTTCACCACCTCCAGTTTAAAATCCAGTTGGAATATTTTGGAGGACCAAGTAACCTGGACCAAGTAATTCCGTGCTGTAATTGTTATATGGTTATATGGTTATATGGTTAACCAAGAACCAAGAACAGGGGAACAGGCCCTTTTGCCTACTTTGTCAATGCTGGCTTTGCATTTTGCATTAGTCCCATATCCCTGTATTTGGCCCATATCCCTTGAAACCTTTCCAATCCATATATCTTTCCTTTCAGAAGTCATGGTATGTAAGAAGGAACTGCAAATGCTGGTTTACACCAAAGATAGGCCCAAGGAAAATGTAGAATGGTTCATTGTTAGCTGAGGGGAAGGTGACAACGAGGCATTGAATTAGTAAAATTTAATCCGGAGGACAGTAGAACTAGTCGGAGAATTATCAGCACGTCAGACAGTGTCCCTGGAGCGAAGGAATGGGTGACGTTTCGGGCCAAGCCCTTCTTCAGACTGAGAGTCAGGGGAAAGGGAACCGAGAGATATAGATGGTGATATCGAGAGATGTAGAACAAATGAACGAAAGATGTGCAAAAGAGTAATGAAGATAAAGGAAACAGGCCGTTGTTAGCTGTGGGCTAGGTGAAAACGAGTTACAGACAATGAGACTCAACAAGACGACTTGGGTGGGGGAGGGATGGAGAGAGAGGGGATGTAAGGGCTACTTGAAGTTAGAGAAATCAATATTCATACCGCTGGGTTGTAAGCTGCCCAAGCGAAATATGAGGTGCTGCCCCTCGAATTTGCGTTTGGCTTCACTCTGTTAGTGGAGGAGGCCCTGGACAGATACCTGCTGACACACCAAGCTAATTCCCCTCTGAATGCACTTTGCTCATTCAGTTCAGGGGCGTTTGGGGATGGATAGAAGTGGCTGGCCTATCCAGTCACATTAACATCCCCTGCGCAAATTGAAAGTGATTTTTGAGCGATCTCCCAGTTGTACGTGGGACACACAAACGTTAACTTGGGCCCTTGAAACGGATTAAGCTGACTTAACTGTGCAAGTAATAACCAGCAATGATCTACTGGCAAATTATTTTCAGTGAAGTATTTGCCTTGTTCAATTAACCATCTGATTTGGCTTACAAGTTAAATGGTGCCCTCGTGAAAAATTAACACATCCATTAAAAACACTTCTACAAACAGCTCCATTACACCCACTGAGTTTCTCCAGCCTATTGTGTACCCTAGCTCCATTACATTAGCAGGCATAGACTTTACACTTCAGAGATAAAGCGTGGAAACAGGCCCTACGATTACCGAGTCTGCGTCGTCCAGTGATCACCCCATACACTAGTGCCATCCTACACACTGGGGCCATTAGAATGTTACCAAAGTCAATGAACCCAAAACCTGCACATCTTTGGAGTGTGGGAGACAATAGATAATAGACAATAGACAATAGGTGTAGGAGTAGGCCATTTGGCCCTTCGAGCCAGCACCGCCATTCAATGTGATCATAGTTGATCATCCCCAATCAGTACCCCATTCCTGCCTTCTCCCCATATCCCCTGACTCCGCTATCTTTAAGAGCCCTATCTAGCTCTCTCTTGAAAGCATCCAGAGAGCCTGCCTCCAACGCCCTCTGAGGCAGAGAATGCTTCCTCGTCTCCGTTCTAAATGGCCTACTCCTTATTCTCAAACTGTGGCCCCTGGTTCTGGACTCCCCCAACACCGGGAACATGTTTCCTGCCTCTAGTGTGTCCAAGCCCTTAACAATCTTATACGTTTCAATGAGATCCCCTCTCACCCTTCTAAACTCCAGAGTGTACAAGCCCAGCTGCTCCATTCTCTCAGCATATGACAGTCCCGCCATCCCGGGAATTAGCGTTGATTCCCGGGATGGTGGGACTGTCATATGCTGAAACCAGAGCACCCGGAGAAAACCCATATGGTCACGGCGAGAAGATGCAAACTCTTCTCATTTCATTCATGGTTCTTTATCTCTCCACGCTTTCATTCATTGTTCTTTATCTCTCCACATCACCGTCTATATCTCTCGTTTCCCTGATCCCTGACCAGTCTGAAGAAGGGTCTCGACCCGAAACGTCGCCTATCTCCTTCGCTCCTTAGATGCTGCTGCACCCGCTGAGTTTCTCCAGCCTTTTGTGTAACCCTCGATTCTCCAGCATCTGCAGTTCCTTCTTTAACAAGATGCAAACTCTGTTTGTAGGTTAATTAGCTTCTGTAAACTGTCCCCTGGCGTCTAGGGTAGAACTAGTGTATGGGTAATTAATTGGTCAGTGTGGACGCGGTGGGCCGAAGGGCCTGTTTCCAAGCTGTATCTCTAAACTAATCTGCAGATACTTGTCTCGACACCTTTATTTTTACTTTTGGCATGGTCTCAAAAAACGTTTTTCTGGAATTTATTCATTTTAAGGCATCGAACCTGCAGACCTGCACAGAGGGAAAACCAGCGAAACCCCACGCGGTCACAGGGAGAACGCACAAAAAAACTCAGTGCAGACCGCACCCGTCGTGGGGATCGAACCCTGGCCCTCCCTGGCGCTGTAAGGCAGTAATTCTACTGCTGCGCCACTGTACCATGCTAAAGCCATAGCAGCCATAGAGATTAAGATCTCGCTGCATTTAACACGTACAAGATCTATTTGCCGCATCTTACCTTTCTTGCAGAATGGCCCATTATAGGCAGAGCGGCTGCAGTCGCAGGAATAGCCATTGTACTTCTCGATACACCCCCCTCCATTGTGGCACAGGTTGCCATAGCTGCTGCAGTGTCCGGGGCATCCGGGCTTCACCCCTGGGGTCATTTTTGCCCTCTCCTCAAGGTCGAGGGTCACTCCGTTTAACTGCAAGGACCGGATGCAGCCAAGAAATCCTTTCTGCCTCGAGGCTGTTCCTCCTGCAATTCAGGTCAGTTTACCAAGTCAGTTTATTCGTCACATACACGTACGAGATGAGCAGTGAAATGAAAAGTGGCCGTGCTCGCGGACTTTGTGCAAAAAACAACCAAACAACAAACAAACTACAAACAGAATGGAACAAAATCACATGTTCTTTTACATATTGCGTATTGTGGGAGGAAGGAAAAAGGAAAAAAAAACTGCAATTTTTAAAAAACAGTATAATGCTACAGTAAAGTTAGTCCCTGAGTTTACAGTCCTAAAGGGAAGAAACTCCTTCCGTTCTCACAGCATGGCAACGGAGGCGTTTGCCTGACCGTAGCAGCTGGAACAGTCCGTTGCAGGGGTGGAAGGGGTCTCCCATTATCTCATTGGCTCTGGAGTTACACCTCCTGATGTATAGTTCCTGCAGAGGGGCGAGTGAAGTTCCCATCGTGGGTTCGGCCGAACGCACTACTCTCTGCCGAGCCTTCCTGTCCTGGGCAGAGCAGTTCCCAAACTGACGGGCAATTGAAACAAAGCATATTTTAAATCCCCTTTTCTCTCCATTTTTGCAAGTTTTCTTATCTGGAACATCTGGAGTTTAGTTATCTGGAACCCACCAGGTCCAGCGATCCCCGCGCACTGACACTACCCTACACACTTAGGGACAATTTACAATTATACCAAGACAGTTAACCCGTACGTCTTTGGAGGGTGGGGGGAAACCAATTCTCTGGATGCTTTCAAGAGAGAGTTGGATAAGGCTCTTAAAGATAGAGGTCAAGGGATAGGGGGAGAAGGCAGGAACGGGGTACTGATTGAGGATGATCAGCCATGATTACAGTGAATGGTGATGCTGGCTTGAAGGGCCGAATGGCCTACTCCTGCACCTATTGTCTATTGCCTATTGTCTAAAACCCACGCGGGTCACAGGGAGAACGTACGAACTCCGTACAGACAGCGCTCGTAGTCAGGATCGAACCCGGGTCTCTGGCGCTGAAAGGCAGCAACTCTACCGCTGTGCCACCCTGTCGCCAGTAAAGATATGGGCCAAATCTGGGAGGGGCGGGCTGCGAACTTTTGTTACAGTTGTCCAAAATGTTGGTGAGACCGCATTTGGAGTATTGTGTTCTGAGTGTGGAGGTTTGGTCACCCTGCTATCGGAAGGATGCCATTAAGGTGGACAGAGTGCAGAGTAGATGTTGCCAGGACTTGCGGGCCTGAGCTATAGGGAGAGGCTGGCCAGGCTAGGATTTTATCCCTTGGAGTGTAGAAGGCTGAGGGGGGGGGGAGGGGGGGGGGGGGCATCTAATAGAGGTGTATCATGAGGGCAATAGATAGTGTGAATGTGCAGAGTCTTTTACCCAGAGGAGGGGATTCAAGAAGAGGAGGAGGGCATAGGTGTAAGGTGAGAAGGGAAAGATTTAATAGGCACTTGAGGGCAACTTTTTCACACATGTGTGATGGGTATATGGAACAAGCTGCCGGAAGAACTAGTTAAGGCAGGTACTATAACAACATTTAAAAGACACTTGGACAGGTACATGGATAGGAAAGGTTTCGAGAGATATAGACCAAATACATGAGGATGGGACTAGCATAGATGGTGCATCTTGATTAGCAGGGGCAAGTTGGGCCGAAGGGCCTGTTTCTGTGCTGTATGCCTCTTGGACTCTAAAAGATACGGTTTTAAAAGATGTAGGAAATAACTGCAGATGCTGGTCTAAATCGAAGGTAGACACAACATTGCCGGAGTAACTCAGCGGGACAGGCAGCATCTCTGGAGAGAAGGAATGGGCGACATTTCGGGACGAGACCCTTCTTCAGACTGGAGAAAGGTCTCCGATTCCTTCTCTCCTGTTCTAAAAGATGCTAGTCTGAAGAAGGGTCTCGAAACAAAATGTAACCTACTCCTTTTCTCCAGGGATGTTGCCTGACCCACTGAGTTACCCCAGCATTTCTGTGTCTATCTTCTGATCGAATCCCATTTCTACTTTCTATTCATCGCCGATCCACAAATTAATTTGTTTTTTTCTCTCTGCCAAAGAGATAACTTCATAGAATGAAAAATAAAATATCGTATTTAAAACTCCAAATGAACCTATCGCATGGCAATAATAAGCATATTGAATCGCTGTGTGGTGGTTCCACTTTTAATGCAGGAGAGACGCAGTTAACGTGACCGAGAACCTCCGTTTCCATTTCAAGGGAATGTCATGAAAATGCTGGAGGGAGATTGCAGAGATTCACCTTGCATTACACTGGGAATCACTCACACTTTCTGCACAACTCTTCTCACTTACAACCACAGAAGTGAAGATTGGGGAGTGAGGGGCAGAGCGTGCATCTGATCCAGCAACACATTGTGTGTCAAATTCCCGGGCAAGTCCCGACCCTGCAGAAATATCTCTCGTACTCCTTATTGCTCTTCGCATTGTTGCCAAAACATCGGGCCGTCTGTTTTTAGCTGAGTGCGAAGAAGGGCCTCGACACGAGACGTCACCCATTCCTTCTCTCCAGAGATGCTGCCTGCCCCGCTGAGTTACTCCAGCATTTTCTGCCTATCTTCTGTTTTTAGTTTTAGTTTAGATTTAGAGACACAGCACGGAAACAGGCCCTTCGGCACAGAAACAAGTTATTCAGCCCACCGTCCATGCCGACTCTCGGTCACCCGTTCACCCTAGTTTAGTTTAGTTCAGAGACACAGCGTGGAAACAGGCCCCTTCGGCCCACAGAGTCCGCACCGACCAGCGATCCCCGAACATTAACACTATCCTAGGCACACTAGGAAGTATTTACATTTAAACCAAACCAATTAACCTACAAACCTGTACGTCTTTGGAGTGTGGGAGGAAACCGAAAATCTCAGAAAAAACCCACGCAGGTCACAGGGAGAACGTACAGACAAGCAACCGTAGTCGGGATCGATCCCGGTTCTCTGGCGTTGTAAGGCAGTAGCTCTACAACCCCCTTCCCCCCCCCCCCCCGCTTTACTCTTCCAAAGACCCAGCATAGACTCAATGAAGCAACTGGACATCTCTTGCCATTCAATCATTCACCTCAGAGAAAGCGGACAAATGATCGGAAGAACGTAAAAATGGCTCAGAGGACTCTGTGGATCCAACATATTGCTTCTTCAAAGTTACATGGCTGCTTACTTTCTCGCTGGACTGTCAGCGATGTCCTGAAGTTAAATAAACAATTAAGCAACCTCCGAGGCAATACTGAGCCATTAAATCAGACACGATATTTAAGGCCAAACTAAGATTAAAATAACAGCAGAGATAAATGGAAAACACATCAGGGAAAAAAAAAACCTCATCTTCGGTTACACTGGTAGCCTGAAGGTTTGATAAAAAAACAAGTTTGCGATAGGATGCATAAATCAGAATCACATGGCCTTTTCATTGTTTTATCCCCACTGGTTATCTGCATGTACACACTGTGGACGGCTCGATTGTAATCATGCATTGTATTTCCACTGGCTGGCTAGCGCGTGACAAAAGCTTTTCACTGTACCTCGGTAAATGTGGCAATAAACGAAACTGAAACTAGTTCACCTCCTGTGGCATTACAGAGGGAGTGGAGACAATGGGATCAACAATCCATGTGGATGTAGGGCTTGGTAACATAAGATGCCCCTGAGGTAAGCAAAAGAGGTTTTCTGAAAAGCACAAGAAAAATGTAAAAAAAAAGGCAATACAGAAATTGGGCAGCACGGTGGCGCAGCGGTGGAGTTGCTACCTCACATCGCCAGAGACCCGGGTTCGATCCTGACTACGGGTGCTGTCTGTACGGAGTTTGTACGTTCTTCCCCGTGGCCTGCGTGGGTTTTCCCCGGGTGGTCCGGTTTCCTCCCACACTCCAAAGACGTACAGGTTTTCTAGGTCAATAGGCTTTGGTAAAGATTGTAAATTGTCTCTAGAGTGTGGGATAGTACTAGCGTACACAGATCGCTGGTCGGCGCAGACTCGGTGGGCCGAAGGGCCTGTTTCCACGCTGTACCTCTAACCTAATCTAAGACGAAACTAAATCACAAAAGCAACACTGAAAAGCTCAAATTTCAGGTAGTGCCACGCAATGGCATCATAGTTCTATTGCTCGACAGACAAATAGGATGCCTGGACTGATAATCACCGAGACATGAGTTCAAATCCCATCGGTGTATCTGGTGAATTTAAATTCAGCTAATTCAATAAATCTTGACTAAAAAGCTAATATCATCCATGGTGACTGTGAAGCTACCAGATTGTCGTAAAATCCCATCTTGTTCACAACTGTCCACCGGGGAAGGAATTTTGGCAGTCAGGTCATTGTGGGACTCGATACACATCACAACCTGTTCCAAGGGCGGTTAAGTGCAGGAAGGAACTGCGGACGCTGGTTTAAACCAAAGACAGACACAAAGAGCTGGAGCAACTCAGTGGGGCAGGCAGCATCTCTGTAGAGAAGGAATGGTTGACGTTTCGGGTCGAGACCCTTCTTCAGACTGGAGGACAGGTTTAAAATATTAACCCTACCAGCCACGTTCACGCCCATGACGTAATAAGAAAAATAAAGTAATTAAAGGCAAGATGAAGGCTAGGAACTTTGTGAATGGAGGCGTATGTCATCCACAGTGGCGCAGCGGTAGAGTTGCTGCCTTGCAGCGCCAGCAGAAGGGGTTCGATCCTGACTATGGGCGCGGTCAGTGCGGAGGTTGTCCTTTCTATCAGTAACCACCTGGTTTTACTCTGAGATCTTCGGTTTCCTACCATTCTCCAAAGATGCACCGGTTTGTTGGTTAATTGGCTTGCAATAAAATGTAAAATTGCCCCGAGTGTGTGTAGGGTAGTGTTATTGTGCAGGGATCGCTGGTCGGTGGGCCGAAGGGCCTGTTTCCTCGCTGTATCTCTAAACTAAATTAAAGTAGAGTAACCCTGATCTGCTTCCACATCGCAGCTGAAGTCAGGATGCAAAGTACAGGGTGATATCAGCCCTTTACCACGAGGAATGAAGGCACAGAATTGACGCAAGGCCCGAGGCATCTTTATGGACAAGAAGCTTGAACGGAACAAAAGATTTAGAATCATAGAGTCATACAGCATGGAAAAATGCTCTTCAGCCTAACTCGTCCATGCCATCCAACTTTAGACGTTTAAACTTTAGAGATAGAGCGTGTAAACAGGCCCTTCGTCCCACTGAGTCTGCGCTGACTAGCGATCGCCCCGTACACTAGCACTATCCTACACACGAGGGACAATTTACAATTTTATTGAAGCCAATTAACATACAAACCTGTACGTCTTTGGAGTGCGGGAGGAAACCGGAGAAAACCCATGCAGGTCACGGGGAGAACGAACAAACTCCGTACAGACAGCCTTGGGAGTCAGGATCGAACCCGGGTCCCGACTGCTGCGCCACTGCTCCGCGTTAAGCTTGTGCCATCTCAGTTAGCCCCCTTTTGCCCATGTTTTCCCAATGTCCCTCTAAACCTTTCCTATCCATGGACCTGTCCAAGTGTCTTTTACATTTCTTGAAAACTGATACATCACTGCACCACTGTAATGTAACTTGCTCGTGAAATCAGAGAATGCACTTACAAGCCAAAAGAATTACCATCAGTTCCACCGATTTATTGCAATCAAATTAAACTCAATATCCCAAATGTTTTCTGAGGTCGCTGCTAGCACTTTAAGGGTTAAAAAATGCAATTATTAATGCATGTATTATGCAAGAAAAGTGAAATAAGATCTTTTTTTTAATACAGTGATCTTTTTAATGTATAGATTGAGACTTTATCTTGAATTATTGGTAAAGCCACAAACTACAGCAGACTCAGTAACTGGAGAAAGACACCGAGAGCTGGAGTAACTCAGCGGGTCAGGCAGCATCTCTCTGGAGAAAAGGGATGGGTGACGTTTTGGGTCGAGAGCCTTCTTCAGACTGGGAGTCAGGGGAGAGGGAACAGAGAGATACGAAGAGGTGCAGAGATCAAATTGATGAAGGAGATGCAAGAAGACAGATCAAAGCCACCAAGGGCAGCACGGTGGCGCAGCGGTGGAGTTGCAGCCTTGCAGCGAATGCAGCGCCAGAGACCCGGGTTCAATCCTGACTCCGGGTGCTGTCTGTACGGAGTTTGTACGTTCTCCCCATGACCGGCGCGGGTTTTCTCCGAGATCTTCGGTTTCCTCCCACACTCAAAAGACGTTCAAGTTTGCGGGTTAATTGGTTATGTAACTGTAAACATTGTTAATAGTGTGTGTAGGATAATGTTGAAGTGCAGGGATTTCTGGTCGGCGTGGACCCAAGGGCCTGTTTCCGCACCGTAACTCTAAAAAAAAAAAAATACCGCTGCTCAAGGAAAGGTGGAGCCCACAATGGTCCATTGTTGGCTGTGGGGAAGGTGATAATGAGACTCTACCAAGGCAATTCGTAGTACTTGAAAGAAGAAGAAGCATTTGGTTGCACATTGGCAGTGAAGGCACCTGGGAATGATAGCAACGATACGGTTTAATTTAGTTATTTTAGAGATACAACGTGGAAACAGGCTCTTCAGCCCACCGTGTCCGCACCAACCAGCGATCCCCGTGACATTAACACTATCCTACACACTAGGACATTTTTTTTAAACATTTATACCAAGCCAATTAACCTACAAACCTGTACATCTTTGGAGTGTGGGAGGAAACCGAAGATCTCGGAGATAACCCACGCAGGTCACGGGGAGAACGTACAAACTCCATACAGATAAGTCCCCATAATCATGATCGAACCCGGCTGTCTGGCGCTGTAAGGGAGCATCTCTACCGCAGCACCACTGTGACGCCCTGGTCCGACTGGGAATAGAACTGCCAAAAGGATGTCTTCAATTGATCAATCCCGAAAGACTTGTGCTGGCCCACCTGAAAAATATCACAAACCCCCTTGATGGACCCCCTGCAGTTTGCATATCGGGCCAATAGATCAGTGGATGATGCAGTTAATCTAGGCCTGCACTTCATCCTCCAGCACCTAGACCGCCAGGGGACCTATGTAAGGATTTTGTTTGTTGATTTTAGCTCTGCATTCAACACCATTATGCCAGAGCTACTACACGCCAAACTCTCCCAGTTGACTGTGCCTGAACCCCTCTGTCAGAGGATCACCAACTTCCTGACAGACAGGAAGCTGCATGTGAGGCTGGGAAAGCACATCTTGGACCAGCAAACCCTCAGCATAGGAGCACCGCAAGGCTGCGTACTCTCTGCTCTCCTCTACTATCTCTACACCAACGACTGCACCTCCACTGACTCCTCTGTCAAGCTTCTCAAGTTTGCGGACGACACAACCCTGATTGGACTGATCCAGGATGGGGAGGAATCTTCCTACAGACAGGAAGTGACACAGCTGGCGTCCTGGTGCCATCGCAACAACCTAGAGCTCAATGCTCTTAAGACAGTGGAACTGATTGTAGACTTTAGGAGAGCTCCCCCTCCCCTCACCCCACTCACCATCAACAACACCACAGTCACATCTGTGGAGTCATTTAAGTTCCTTGGAACCATCATCTCCAGGGTCCTTAAATGGGAGGCCACCATCGACTCCAAACTCAAAAAGGCCCAACAGAGGATGTACTTCCTGTGGCAGCTGAGGAAGCACAACCTGCCACAGGCAATGATGGTCCAATTCTACACGGCCATCATAGAGTCTGTCCTCACCTTCTCCATCATGGTCTGGTTTGGCTCAGCCACCAAGCACGACATCCGGAGGCTGCAGCGAATCGTCCGATCAGCTGAGAAGGATGTTGGCTGCAACCTTGCCCCCCATCCATGAACTGTACACTGCAAGGGCCAGGAAGCGAGCGGGTAAGATCATCTCCGACCCCTCTCACCCTGGCCACAAACTCTTTGAATCACTTCCCTCTGGAAGGCGACTCCGGACTGTCAAAGCTGCCACAGCCAGACATAAAAACAGCTTTTTTTCTACGAGCAGTAGCTCTACTCAATAACCAAAAATCTGTGTCCTCCTTTTGCTCTGGTATTTTATTTCATTCTTCACATGTTTAAATTATAATGTTTTTGTTTTTAATTGTCTACAGTATATCGTTTTGTTACTTGCAAGCAAAGCACCAAGGCAAATTCCTTGTATGTATGCATATTTGGCTAATAAGATTTATTCAATTCAATTCAATTCAAATCTCAGCAGCAGTCTCAGCTTTTAACTTGGCACGTGGGAGTCAGGCAAAAAGTGGTCCGCCCTGTTTCGCGAATGCAATCAACTGGCGTGCACAATCTCTAGAACAACAACATTATTGCACACCATCAGTGAGGTGAAGCAAAGGGCGGTGGGTGTATGGAACGAGCTGCCAGAGGAGGTAATTGAGGCTGGGACTATCCCAACGTTTAAGAAACAGTTAGACAGATACATGGATAGGACGGGTTTGGAGGGATATTGAGTAAATGCAGGCAAATGGGACGAGTGTTGTTGGGACATGTTGGCCGGTGTGGGCAAGTTGGGCTGAAGGGCCTGTTTCCACCCTAAATTACTCTATGACGCTATGACAGTTTCGTGTAGTTAAGAAACACAGCAAGGCCAAGTTCGTAAGTGATAGAAGAAGAATTAGGCCCTTCGGCCCGTCAAGTCTACTCCGCCATTCAATCATGGCTGATCTATCTTTCCCTCCTAACCCCATTCCCATGCCTTCTCCCCATAACACCTGACACCTGTACTAATCAAGAATCTATCCATCTCTGCATTAAAAATATCCATTGATTTGGCCTCAATAGCCAATGAATTCCACAGAATCACCACCCTTTGACTAAATAAATCCCTCCCCATCTCCTTCCTAAAAGAACGTCCTTTCATTCTGAGGCTATGACCGCTGGTCCTCCACTTCCCCACGAGCGGAAACATCCTCTCCACATCCAACAACTAAAATTTTAGCCGAGGCTCTCTTCTATTATTCATACCAAATAGCTTCACAATTTTCAAAATCTCTGCTAATATTGCCAGAATAGAGTATTGCATTTTTATCCTCTTGATATTTAAAGATAACTGTTGCAAAATGGTGCAATGATAGGCTTGTGTCCTTTTTCACGTGTCCTTTTTATGTCCTTTTACATCTCTTTTTCACACAGAGAGTTGTGAGTCTGCGGAATTCTCTGCCTCAGAGGGCGGTGGAGGCCGGTTCTCTGGATACTTTCAAGAGAGAGGGCTCTTAAAGATAGCGGTGTCAGGGGATATGGGGAGAAGGCAGGAACTGGGTACTGATTGTGGATGATCAGCCATGATCACATTGAATGGCGGTGCTGGCTCGAAGGGCCGAATGGCCTACTCCTGAACCTATTGTCCATTGTCCCACAGCCTCACCATTAACAACCCGTTAAGCCAGACATAAAAGCTGAACATGTTTGTAACTGCGCTCATAGAGTCAATAGACAATAGACAATAGGTGCAGGAGTAGGCCATTTGGCCCTTCGAGGCTGCACTGCCATTTAATGTGATCATGGCTGATCATCCCCAGTCATAGAGTCTTACAGCATGGAAATAGGCCCTTCGGCCCAACTTGCTCACACCGTCCAACATGTCCCATCTGCACTGGTCCCGCTTGCCTGCATTTGGCCCATCTCCCTCTAAACCTGTCCTATCCATGTACCTGCCTAAATGTTTCTTAAACACTGCGATCGTCCCTGCCTCAATGTAGCTCCTCTGGCCGCTCGTTCCATGCACCCACCATCCTTTTATTAAAACGTTGACGAAACAAAAACATAACATAACATTTGTGGAAAGAGAAGCAATGTTCACATTTTGTTTTTGTTTCACATTTCATCTCAGGTTGGATCAAAATTGTCTATTTAAATGTACAGGCTGGATTTATATTGTGCTGCGAGGCATAAATACCCTGTATTTTACCCAATATCCCTTTTGCAGGTAAATCTTCCATTTCTGTTCTCGATTGTGTAATTATATGGTGCAGGTTTGCAATTTAAAAAGCTCCTGACAACAGTATATTAGAAATAGTTAAGCAAATCTCTTGTCTACCCATAAATTTGAGTTCAATCAAAGAATTACATTTCATTACATTTTCAACTGTACTTTTAGTAAGACAAATTGTTTTTAGCCTGTGCAATAAAGGTTGATGTTTATTCAACAGTGCACGCTAAACATCAGTTGATGGAGAGTGTGAGACACAGCAGAAGGAATGGATGCATCTATTACTGAATGTTAAGCACCACAACAGTATAGATACTTCGAGTCAAAGAGTCACACAGCACCAAAACAGGCCCGTCTTGCCCACACCGACCAACATGCCCCAACTACACTAGATCCTCCTGTCGGTGTTTGCCCCATATCCCTCTAAATCTGTCCGATCCATGTACCCAGTCTAAATGTTTCTTAAACGTTGTGATAGTCCCTGCCTCAACTACTTCCTCTGGCAGCTCGTTCCATGCACCCACCACCATTTGTGTGAAAAGGTTACCCCTCAGGTTCCTGTTAAGTCTTTCCCCACCCACCTTAAAGCTATGTCTGGTTCTCGATTTCCGGTACTCTGGACCAGATTTAATTCCTCCCATGATTTTGTACACCTCTATGAGGACATCCTTCATCCTCCTGTGCTCCAAGGAATAGACATCTATTTTTTTCCCTTTCCACATACCTGTCCATGACCTTGTAAAAGCTTCAGACAGGAATGAGCTCCAAACCAGCGAGGCCTGTTAATATTAGCAGCAGGCATAGGCCATCCAGGTTTTCCATTCAATTTGATCAACAGCTGATCAGCATTAAGTCCACCTAACCTCAATTTTCTCTTTACACTAAACAAAGAACATACCTTAGCCTAGTGTTAAAGAAGGAACTGCAGATGCTGGAGAATCGAGGGTACACAAAAGGCTGGAGAAACTCAGCGGGTGCAGCAGCATCTAAGGAGCGAAGGAGATAGGCTACGTTTCGGGTCGAGACCCTTCTTCAGACTACTGCGACGTTTCGGGTCGAGACCCTTCTTCAGACTACGGCGACGTTTCGGGTCGAGACCCTTCTTCAGACTACGCGACGTTTCGGGTCGAGACCCTTCTTCAGACAGCAGTCTGAAGAAGGGTCTCGACCCGAAACGTCGCCTATCTCCTTCGCTCCTTAGATGCTGCTGCACCCGCTGAGTTTCTCCAGCCTTTTGTATACCTTAGCCTAGTTTTAGTTTAGTTTAATTTAGAGAAACAGCGCAAATTCCTTGTATGTATACATACTTGGCTAATAAAATGTATTCAATTCAAGTCAAAGAAACAGGCTCTTCGGCCCAGCGAGTCTGCTCCGACCAGCAATCTCCGCACACAAACACTATCCTACACAAACGAGAGACAATTTTACAATCTTAACCAAAGCCAATTAATCTGTATGCCTTTGGAGCGTGGGAGGAAACCGGAGCACTCAGAGAAAAACGTTGCGATAGTGTCAGCCTCAAGTAACGTATGATGCACATTTGTCGGCACTCGGCCTAAACTCGCTGGAGTTTGGAAGAATGAGCGGGGACCTCATTGAAATGTACAGAATAGTGAAGGGCTTGGATAGAGTGGATGTGGAGAGGATGTTTCCACCTGTGGGAGAGTCTCAGACTAGAGGTCATGGCCTCAGATTTAAAGGGTGTTCTTTTTGGAAGGAGATGAGGAGGAATTTATTTAGTCAGAGGGTGGTGAATCTGTAGAATTGTTTGCCACAGAAGGCTGTGGAGGCAAAGTCAATGGATATATTTAAGGCAGAGATAGATAGATTCTTTGTTAGTACTGGTGTCAGGGGTTGTGGGGAGAAGGCAGGAAAATGGGATTAGATCAGCCATGATTGAATGGCGGAGTAGGCTTGATGGGCCGAATGGCCTAATTCTACTCCTATCACTTATGAACTTATGAAAACCCAAGGTGGACAAAAGGTGCTGGAGAAACTAGGTGGGTGAGGCAGCATCTACGGACCGAAGGAAATAGGCAACGTTTCGGGCCGAAACCCTTCTTCAGACCCACTTATGAAAATCCACGCTGTCGTGGGGAGATCGTTCAAACTCCATACGCAGACGACACCCATAGTCTGGATTTAACCTGGGTCTCTTCTGCTGTAAGGCAGCAACTCTACCATGCCACCGCTATGAACTCATGAACTGTTTCGGTATCCGCAAGTATCCTTTGGGGAAGTAAAACTCTTCCCATTTTGTCCCTGAACTTCCTTGACTCTATTTATAAGACATTGTTCGCTTGCCAGACATTAAGTACTTATCTGAATTAGAGTCTCGACCGGAAACGTCACCTATCCATGTTCACCAGGGATACTGCCTGACGCGCTGGGTTATTCCAGCATTTTGTGTCCCGTTAAGTGTTTGTTGTGTCCTCTTGGACTGTGGTTGATTTGACCAACCTACTCTGGGCAGCACGGTGGCACAATGTTAGAATCGGGTCGAACTAATCAAGAATCTATCTACCCCAGCCTTAAATATATCCACTGACCTGGCCTCTTCGAAGAATTCCACAGATTCACCACCCTCTGACTAAATGAGGGTGGGGAGAGAACCGGAGTTAATGCTTCATGTTGAAGTCCCTTCACCGGAATCTGGTTCGTCGGAGCTTAGTAGCAGCCGCACTAACTGCTGCCTGTCGCTGCCGACAGCTGTCTGCAGCTCTTTGTAACGTGGAGAGGAGACATGTGCACTATACTCCGAGTGCAAGTGCAATTAATGTTCTGAACAAGTTTAGCATCACTCTCTGCTTTAGAAATTGGACCACAGCACTAGCTTAGCAATTTTCAATGCTTTCTGCTGAATTGTCACCTTCAGTCATTTTTCAGGCTGATTTGCAAGCCTGCCACTCAGCCAACCTCAAAAGAGAAAGATGAAGTTCAGTTTTCACTTTTCACTTTTTGACATGTAAAGTGCAATAGTTTGATCTAGTTAGTTTAGTTTGGCCTATTTTAGAGATACAGCACAGAAACAGGCCCTTCAGCCCAACGAGCCATAAGGTCATAAGGTTATAAGTGATAGGAAGAGAATTGCAGCAGGCAGTGAAGAAAGCGAATGGTATGTTGGCATTCATAGCAAAAGGATTTGAGTATAGGAGCAGGGAGGCTCTACTGCAGTTGTACAGGGTTTTGGTGAGACCACACCTGGAGTATTGCGTACAGTTTTGGTCTCCAAATCTGAGGAAAGACATTCTTGCCATAGAGGGAGTACAGAGAAGTTTCACCAGACTGATTCCTGGGATGTCAGGACTTTCATATGAGGAAAGACTGGATAGACTTGGCTTGTATTCGCTAGAATTTAGAAGATTGAGGGGGATCTTATAGAAACTTACAAAATTCTTAAGGGGTTGGACAGGCTAGATGCAGAAAGATTATTCCCGATGTTGGGGAGGTCCAGAACAAGGGGTCACAGTTTAAGGATACAGGGGAATTCCTTTAGGACCGAGATGAGGAAAACATTTTTCACGCAGAGAGTGGTGAGTCTCTGGAATTCTCTGCTACAGAAGGTAGTTGAGGCCTGTTCATTTACTATATTTAAGAGGGAGTTAGATGTGGCCCTTGTGGCTGAAGGGATCAGGGGGTATGGAGAGAAGGCAGGTACAGGATACTGAGTTGAATGATCAGCCATGATCATACTGAATGGCGGTGCAGGCTCGAAGGGCTGAATGGCCTACTCTTGCACCTATTTTCTATGTTTCTATGTTTCTAATTAGGCCATTCGACTCCAAGTCTACTCCGCCATTCAATCTTGGCTGATCTATCTCTCCCTCTTAACCCCATTCTCCTGCCTTCTCCCCGTAACCCCTGATACCGGTACTAATCAAGAATCCACCTGTCTCTGCCTTAAAAATAACATGGCCTCCACAGCATTTTGTGGTAAATAATTTCACAGATTCACCACCCCTTGACTAAAAACATTCCTCCTCAGCTTCTTCCTAAAGGAAGGTCTTTTAATTCTGAGGCTGTGACCTCTGGTCCAAGACTCTCCCACTGGTGAAAACATCCTCCCCACATCCTCTCACTCCAAGCCTTGACCAAGCGGGTCCTCGCCAACCAGCAAAGTTCAGTTTTCAAGACCGCACATCACACCACAGACCCACTGTGTCAATATGAGATAAACCACTTTTGAATGAATCGACTTAAACTGTTCTCAGCCCCAGTCTATTGACCACAGTTGGCCCAACTAACAAACACACGACGCCTTGTTATATTGCATTGACATTATTTTTTAAGTTGCTCGATTTAGAATGTGTTTGATGGATAGCTGACCGTGTGGAAATGAGAGGCACGACACAAATATTCACTTAAGATAGACACAAAAAGCTGGAGTAACTCAGCGGGACAGGCAGCATCTCTGGAGAGAAGGAATGGGTGACGTTTCGGGTCGAGACCCCTTTTCAGTTGAAGAAGGGTCACCCATTCCAGTCTGAAGAAACATAGAAACATAGAAACATAGAAATTAGGTGCAGGAGTAGGCCATTCAGCCCTTCAAGCCTGCACCGCCATTCAATATGATCATGGCTGAGCATTGAACTTAGTATCCTGTACCTGCCTTCTCTCCATACCCCCTGATCCCTTCAGCCACAAGGGCCACATCCAACTCCCTCTTAAATATGGCCAACGAACTGGCCTCAACTACCTTCTGCGGCAGAGAATTCCACAGATTCACCACTCTCTGTGTGAAAAACGATTTTCTCATCTCGGTCCTAAAAGACTTCCCCCTTATCCTTAAGGGTCTCGGCCCGAAACGTCACCTATTCCTTCTCTCCAGAGATGCTGCCTGTCCCGCTGAGTTACTCCAGCTTTTTGTGTCTATCTTCGGTTAATACCAGCATCTGCAGTTCCTTCCTACGCAATATTCACTTAACATTGTGTACCTGTCAGATAACAGAGACAAAACATTCGCGCACAAGTTGTGTGGCAGTGGTATGTTATGCCACAAAAACCTGCAAGATCGGCACATTGTGGGGAAAGAGCTTGAAAACCACTGATTGACACTAAAGCTTTGTGCAGTATTGAGGTGGTGTTATGTTATTTGATGATCTGCTTTGGTTGACTCGTTAAATGAGCAAAAACAGATTTACTGGTCCATTTTGATTTTATCCTCTGTTTTATGTCGAGTGTAGATTGCTTTCTTGGGATTCTCGAATCAACAAAAATGTGATTTATTTTGCAAATATGCACATATGTAAATATACAATTATGCATATGCAAATGTGAGTGGGTACATGCATATGGAAATTTATGCGCATGTATAATATGTTGCCATGAATAGTAATAAATCTCCAAACTCGACTAAAGCTCAAATCTCATGAGCCGGGTGGCTTCCCGTATCGCCGGGTAACAGGACTGGGCCATGCAGCTCCTCGAGATAATTCATGCAAATATACAAAGTGCAGGAGTTTAGTTTAATTTAGTTTAGATTTGTTTATTTTAGAGATATTTTAGAGCAGAGAAACAGGTCCTTCAGCCCATCAATTTTACTCTCCCATTGAATCATGGCTGAACTATCTCTTCCTCCTAACACCATTCTCTTGCTTTCTCCCCATAACCCCTGACACCCGTGCTAATCAGGAATCTATCTACCTCTGCCTTAAAAATATCTATTAACGTGGCCTCCGCAGCCTTCTGTGGCAAAGAATTCCACTGATTCACAACCCTCTGACTAAAGAAATTCCTCCACATCGCCTTCCTAAAGGAAGGTCCTTTAATTCTGAGGCTGTGACCTCTGGTCCTAGACCGTCCCACGAGTGGAAACATCCTCTCCACATCCGCTCTATCCAAGCCTTGACCAAGCGGGTCCGCTCCGACCAGCGATCCCCGCTATATCCTACGTACACTGGGGACAATTTACAATTTTTCAGAAACCAATAAGCCAACAAACCTGTACGTCTTTGGAATGTGGAGAGAAAACCGAAGCACCCGGGAAAAACCCACGCGGCCCACGGGGAGAACGTGCAAACTCCATACGGACAGCACCCGTACTCAGGATTGAACGCGGGTCTCTGGCGGGGTAAAGGTCCTGTCCCACTGCGGCGACCTAATTGGTGAGTTTAGAAGAGTTTAGGAGAGTTTGAAATGTCATGTTGAAGACCTCCTTCGACTATGTGGAAGACCTCCTTCAACTATGTTGAAAACCTGCTTCGACCAGCTACGACTAGCTTCAGGAAAATTGGACACCGAATAGTGGAGAGTGAAGACGACCTCCTTCGATCTCCTTCGACCTCCCTTAGACTATTTTGAAGACTATCTACGACTATCTACGACTACCTTCGACTACCCTCGATTACCTACGACTAACATGCCGACCTACTACGACCTACTTCGACTGAACCTACGAGTAAAAAAAAAAAAAACGATTTGTTCCATGGCGACCTTTTTTCACTCGCGGGCATTTTTCAGCAAGTTGGAAAAAAAAACGCCGCGATCTAGCTGAGGCCTCGAGTGCACGGGGACTACTTTCGAGCGTGAAGGAGAGTTGCAAAGACCTCCTAGGACCTCGTGTCGACCATGCTGCGAGTACGAGTCGAGGGCAAACTCTTCTGAACTCGCGGGTTAGGTCCCCCGACGTTGAATTTGGGAATGATATAGAGAAGAAGGGGGGGGGGGGGTCATCTGTACAACAGCTGAGCAGATGGAGTGACCTGAACAGAGTCACTAATAAAAAGCTCGATTAAAATATCAGAAGATGAATTCTGCTCTGGCTGTTAGGTACGATTCATAAAATAATGCCCGGATTTTAAACATGAAGAATTCCCCTTGGACTCGCTGTCTGTGTTAACGCTGAGGCTGCAGGAAGAGATTCAGCCTGGGGCATCAACTTAATCAGTGCAACCCGCAGATGTCCTTCTGACCCTCACCACTTCCGTTGTAGCATCCGCAAAATACACTGATGTCTTTAGGTGATAGCATCTAAAACAAAGGACAAGCGTGAGAGAAATGCGAGAAGCAAAACGGGAAGTTTGCCTTCAAACACAGAAACAGAAACGTGGAAAATAGGTGCAGGAGTGGGCCATTCGGCCCTTCGAGCCAGCATCGCCATTCAATATGATCATGGCAGATTATCTAGAATCAGTACCCCGTTCCTGCTTTCTCCCCGTATCTCTTGATTCCTTGAGTAGGAAAGAACTGCAGATGCCGGTTTAAATCAAAGGTAGACACAAAATGCTGGAGTCACTCAGCGGGTCAGGCAGCAGCTCTGGTGAGAAGGAATGGGTGACTTTTTCGGGTCGAGACCCTTCTTCAGACTGAAGAACAGCGGATGCAGTAGATGAGGTTGGAGGAAGTGCAAGTAGGTGTTAGTTAGCATGAGCAAGCTAGGCCTAAGGGCCTGTTTCCACACTGTATGACAATAATCTATGGAAGTACAGCTCAAGATCCCTCTATTCTCCACAACGCTCAATGTCGTACCTTCTTTTTTTTGTCACTGGACGGCAGAAGGACAAGCCCTTCGGCCCACAATTACCATGCTAGGACCGTCACTTAACTACCCACAGATAGCCATATCTTCTTTCTTATAACTCTACCTGGATCCCTCATAATTTTATGTGAGGCAAAATTTGCAGAGAGGGTCACGATGTCGAGGCGGGTGTGTAATGCGTCGAACTGCGAGCCAACAAGCCTTGCGCGCGGAATTTTTGAACATGGTCAAGCCCCGCGCGATGTCGGGACGAACTGCACAATTCCGCACGGCTCCAGCAATCGAAGTTCAAGCGACCACGTTAGGTCGCGCTCATCGCCATGCTGCTACAGGCCCGTAAAAACCTTCCAGTCACAAATAATGTTCTATTTCATGCCAATTAATCCAATTTTGGCACCAAGTTGTCTCTCTCCCTTGGATCCAAATGCTTTTAGTTCTGCACACTAGGGGCAATTTACAATTTTTCTCAAAGCCAATTGTGTACCCTAACCTACAAACCTGGATGTCTTTGGAGTGTGCAAGGAAACTGGAGCACCCGGGGAAAACGCGTGTGGTCACGGGGAGAAAGTCAAAAGTCTGGGTTCTTCCGTCTAAAGGAGGGTCTTCGATGTGAAATGTCGGCCATTCCTTCTCTCCGGAGACGCTGCCAGACCCGCTGAGTTGCTCCAGCATTTCGTGTCTGTCCTATGTCCATCATCTGTCCTCATTGACCATTTATGTGAAGCCCTCAAAGAATTTCATCACATTAGTCAGACGAGATCTTTCCTTCACAAATCTGCGCTGACTGTTCCCCGATTGAATCTGTGCCTTTCTAATCGAACGTTGGTATTGTCCTTTGGAATGGATCCCGATAATTTGATTGATATCACAGTTAAACTACCTGGCCTGTGATGAATTGGTTCATGCCTGGCTCCTTCCCCACGAACAACAGTACAAAGTGAGCTGTGCTCCAATCCTCTGAACTAGCGAGGAATGAAAAATGATCGTCAAAGCCTCTAGAATTTGCTCACTTGACTTCTTTAACAGCCTGGGATATATTAGAAAGCCAGGCCTGGCCACAAATCCATTTTCATAGATGATAAACCCTTAATACTTCCTTTTTTCCTCATTTTATCACCTCCAATAATTCATATTTATTCATTTTAACTACAGCACGGGTATCATTCCCACTCTTACGTGAAGACAGTCGTGAAAACTTAATTGAAAACCTTATCCACATTTTTCAAATCGACTCACGGGAAACCTCTTTGCTCCTTAAAATGGTCCTCTCTCCTTTGCTATTCGGTGAATCTGTGGAGTTCATTGCCACAGAAGGCTGAGGAGTCCAAGTCAATGGAAATATTCAAGGTGGAGATTGCTGGATACTTGATTCTTGAAAGGATGTCAGGGGTTATGGGGAGAAGGCAGGAAGATGGGGTTGCGAAGGAAAGATGGAAACATAGAAACATAGAAACATAGAAAATAGGTGCAGGAGTAGGCCATTCGGCCCTTCGAGCCTGCACCGCCATTCAATATGATCATGGCTGATCATCCAACTCAGTATCCTGTACCTGCCTTCTCTCCATACCCCCTGATCCCTTTAGCCACAAGGGCCACATCTAACTCCCTCTTAAATATAGCCAATGAAGTGTCCTCAACTACCTTCTGTGGCAGAGAATTCCAGAGATTCACCACTCTCTGTGTGAAAAAGAGCTTTTCTCATCTCGGTCCTAAAAGATTTCCCCCTTATCCTTAAACTATGACCCCTTGTTCTGGACATCCCCAACATCGGGAACAATCTTCCTGCATCTAGCCTGTCCAACCCCTTAAGAATTTTGTAAGTTTCTATAAGATCCCCCCTCAATCTTCTAAATTCTAGCGAGTACAAGCCGGTCAGTCTATCCAGTCTTTCGTCATATGAAAGTCCTGACATCCCAGGAACCTTCTCTGTACTCCCTCTATGGCAAGAATGTCTTTCCTCAGATTTGGTGATCAAAACTGTATGCAATACTCCAGGTGTGGCCTCACCAAGACCCTGTACAACTGCAGTAGAACCTCCCTGCTCTTGTACTCAAATCCTTTTGCTATGAATGCTAACATACCATTTGCTTTCTTCACTGCCTGCTGCACCTGCATGCCTACTTTCAGTGACTGGTGCACCATGACACCCAGGTGTTGTTGCATCTCTCCTTTTCCTAATCGGCCACCATTCAGATAATAGTCTACTTTCCTCAAAGTGGCCATCTGCCATGCATATCCAAGTCATGCAAGCATAGCTCTCCCCCAGCTTCTTTGCCTTGAAGATGTTGCATTAATTCCTCGTCCAAATCATTAATATATATTGTTAGCTGGTGTGCCACTGTCTGTACTTCTTTGCTTCCTGTCTACCAGCCAGTTCTCTATCCACATCAATACTGAACCCCCAATACTGTGTGCTTTAAGTTTGTATACTAATCACTTATGTGGGACCTTGTCGAAAGCCTTCTGAAAGTCCAGATATAACACATCCACTGGTTCTCTCTTATCCACTCTACTAGTTGCATGCTCGAAAAATTATGTAAGATTCGTCAGACATGATTTACCTTTCGTAAATCCGTGCTGACTTTGTCCAATGATTTCACCACTTTCCAAATGTGCTGCTATCTCATCTGTAATAACTGACTCTAGCCGTTTCCCCAGTACCAATGTTAGACTAACTGGTCTGTTTTCTCTCTACCCCCCTTTTTAAAAAGTGTGGTTACATTAGCTACCCTCCAATCCTCAGGAACTACTCCAGAATCTAAAGAGTTTTGAAAAATTATCACTAATGCATTCTGGGGCTACTTCCTTAAGTACTCTGGGATGCAGCCTACCTGGCCCTGGGGATTTATCGGCCTTTAATCCATTCAATTTACCTTACACCACTTCCCCACTAACCTGGATTTCACTCAGTTCCTCCATCTCATTTGACCCCCGGTCCCCTGCTATTTCCATCAGATTATTTATGTCTTCCTTAGTGAAGACAGAACCAAAGTAGTTATTCAATTGGTCTGCCATGTCCTTGTTCCCCAGGATCAATTCACCCGTTTCTGACTGCAAGGGACCTACATTAGTTTTAACTAATCTTTTTCTCTTCATATATCTGTAAAAAAGTTTTGCAGTCAGTTTTTGTGTTCCCTGCCAATTTCTTTTCATGATCTATTTTCCCTTTCCTAATTAAGCCCTTTCCTAATAGGTCAGCCATGATTGAACGGCGGAGTAGACTTTATGAGCCAACCGGCCTAATTCTGCTATTACAATTTATTAACTTATGAATATGCTGGAGGAACTCAGCAGGGTTTGGCAGCATCTCTGATAAAAGGAATAGGCGATATCTCAGGCCGAGACCCTTCTTCAGACTGAGATTCAGGGGAGAGAGAGACTACGGGTAGGAAAAGGCGCGGAATAAATCAGGGCTGGCACTGATGGCCAAAGAAAGGTGGAGCCCACAATGGTCCATTGTTGGCTGTGGAAGAGGTGATAATGAGGGGACGGGAACAGTGAAACTGGCAGGATGACTAGGGTGGGGAGGGAAGGAGAGAGAGGGAATACAAAGGTTAATTGAACTCAGAGAAATCATTATTCAGGTTACACAAAATGCTGGAGAAACTCAGCGGGTGCAGCAGCATAGGAGCTCGACGTTTCGGGTCGAGAAATCATTATTCAGGTTGTAAGCTTGGCCAGGCAAACCTTTCACTGACTTAATCCTGCTTAGATAATGCAAGTAATTGTATGCAGAATTTCCCACTTATAGCAAATTACCCAATTCATTAAAAGCACTTCCAAAAACATCCATTGACCTGAAGAATTGCCTATCTCCTCGAGATGCTCGCCAAGCTTTTTGTGATCGCCAATACTTGCAACCGCTATTATTACCACTAACGTGGTGTCCAAACACCTATTAAGTTTCCTGAATCAATGGATAAATGCAAGTAACCTTATACTTAATATCAACATTTTATTTTTGATCAATAGATAACAGGGCAATTTAGCTGACAAGGATTGAACTATAACTTTGAATCTCCAAAAACCTCAGTGAGGAGACAGGGCTGCTATGACAGAATGAATGGAACGCTAAACTGGGAAGCAAACCTTAAAGGGCCTGCCCCACTTGGGCGTTATTCGTGCGTAATTTACGCGACATCATTTACGCGTCACGACGCACGACACGCGCGTCATGCCACGCACCTGATGCGCGCACGGTGTGTGGCGATATACGCAGTGACCCGCGCGGCGCCCCAGGGTTGCGCCCAAGTGAGACAGGCCCTTAAACCTCAACATGGAAGCAGAGCTACAGAATAACTCCGTCTATGTCTTGGACATGTGGGTGGCACGGTGGCGCAGCGGTAGAATGGCTGCCACACAGCGCCCGAATCATAGAGTCATAGACTCATATGGTGATACAGTGCAGAAACAGGCCCTTCGGCCCAACTTGCCCGTATCCCGGCCAACATGTCCCAGCTACACGAGTCCCACCTGCCTGCACTAGGTCCTTATCCCTCCAAACCTGTCCTATCCATGTACCTTTCTAACTGTTTCTTAAACGTTGGGATAGTCCCCAGCCTCACCCCTCCACCACCTCCTCTCTCGTTCGCCATACTTGCCCACCACTCCTTTCAGGGACCCAAGCAGTCCTTCCAGGTCCGACAGAGGTTCACCTGCACCTCCTCCCCTCATCTACTGCACTGCTCCAGATGCCAGATGATCTATATTAAACCAAGCGGAGGCTTGGCGATCGCTTCGCCGAACACCTCGCTCGGTCCGCAATAACCAACCCGACCTCCCGGTGGCTCAGCACTTCAACTCCCCCTCCCATTCCACATCCGACCTCTCGGTCCTGGGCCTCCTCCACGGCCAGAGTGAGCAACACCTACCGCAAACTGGAGGAACAGCACCTCATATTCCGCTTGGGGAGTCTGCATCCTTTGGGCTTGAATATTGAATTTTCTCAATTCTGTTAACCCTTGCTGTCCTCCCCTCCCACCTCTCCCTCAGCCCTCGGGCCCTGGCATTCCCTCTATCTCTATCTCCCTCCCCCACCCCAGTCGCACCAGCTTCTCATTTTCACACCACAAACAGCTTACAATGGCTTGTTCGCTTTATCACCGATACTTCTTTGCATTCTTTCACTCATTGATCTCTCCACATCATCGTCTATATCTCTCGTTTCCCTGATCCCTGACCAGTCTGAAGAAGGGTCTCGACCCGAAACGTCGCCTATCTCCTTCGCTCCTTAGATGCTGCTGCACCCGCTGAGTTTCTCCAGCTTTTTGTGTACCCTGGGTTTTCTATAAGATCTTCAGTTTCCTCCCACACTTCAAAGTTTGTAGGTTAATTGGCTTAGTAAAGACTGTAAATTATCCCTAGTGTGTGTGTGTAGGATAGTGTTAATGTGCGGGGATCGTTGGTCGGTGTGGACTCGGTGGGCTGAAGGGCCGGTTTCCGCGCTGTTTCTCTAAACTAAACTAAAAAAAACACTTATCCATCAAGCAACATCATAAAACAAATTATCGGGTCAAAGTTGCATCGCTAGAGAAACCTCACTGTGTGAAAATTACTGGCAGTGGTGCCGACATAACAAAGGTGAAGAAGGGTCTCGACCCGAACCGTCACCTATTCCTTCTCTCCAGAGATGCTGCCTGCGTGACTGAGTTACTCCAGCATTTCGTGTCTATCTTCCTTTTATGATATTTCGAAAAGTGCCTCAAAGATAGAAAAGCATTTTGGTCATAAACTGTGCTTCAGTAATGTACGTTATTCTTTATTAATACTAACAACAGTTAATGTCTGTCGAACTGCATCGTCATAAATGCCGGAAACTCCTATGGGATGTTCCAGCGCAGCAATTTCAATTGAATATCAGTGGGTAGAATTTTTACTGCTGAGGATATGGCAGATGTGTTGGAGGATCTGTAAGGAGAGTTTTGGAGAATGTCTATTTCCTATTCAGGATACGTTAAGATCAATTTTCGTTTAAAACATAGGACAGAAACACAGCTTGTTTTTGATTCATCGATTGAATGATTAATTGATTGATTGATTCCACCGGGTGGCGCCGTCAGCGATGGCAGCCTCTCCAACGGTCTGTCTGTCTTTTTGTCTTTTTTAGTATTTTTCAGTGTGTTTTAAAAGTTTGTGTTCATGTTCTCTGGTGTGTTTTATGTGGTGGGAGGGGGAGGGGGAGGGGGTCGGGGGAATCTTTGTTTCAATCTCTTACCTTGCCGGAGATGCGATTGTTTTCCGGATCGCATCTCCGATCGCTCTGCGGCCTAACATCATCGAGCTGGCGGCCTTGCTCGTGACTGACTTTGAGCCCCACAGCGGGGACGTGGGCTCAGGGCCATCTTAACAGCGTTATAGGCCCCCGGGCAAAGCAGTGCACTGCGGCCCTACACTTCCAGTTTCTTTATGCTGAATCAAATATGCCGTCATGCACTTGCGATGTTCTTCTCCGTTTTCATGTTCCACAATAACATTCTACAATAGATTAGCATGGGGCCCCTATGCTCGCGGGCCCCCAGGCAACTGCCCCGCGTGCCCATGCGTTAAGACGGCCCTGCGTGGACTTACCATCGGAGCCTGGGATCGACGCTCCAACCGCGGCCTGCGGACTTCAACATCGAGGAGCTCGCAGTCTCGGGTAGAGACCGATGTTGGGAAGCTCCAAAGTCGCAGAAGGTTCGGCCAATCTCGACCCGGGGTCAATCACCCAGCACGGGGGTGCTGAGAATCCCCCCCCACCCCTCCACCCCTCCAATGCGGAGCTTGATCGCCCCGACACGGAGGGCCCGACTACCGGCTACGGGAGCCAAGATCGCCCTGTCAACAGAAGGCTCGAGGCCCCTGATGCGGGAGAACAAAGAAGGCAAGAGATTGAACTTTACTTTAGCCTTTCATCGCAGTGAGGAATGTGGAGGTGTCACTGTGGTGGATGTTCATGTTAAAAATGTATATTGTTCGTTTTGGAGCTTTTTATTAGTATGACTGTATGACAAATCATATTCCTCGAATGTTGCAAAACATACTTGGCTAATAAAGTATGATTATGATGATTATGATTATGATTGATTGATACCTTATTATCACATGTGACATGCCACAGCAAAGTTCTTTGCCTTGCATGCCACACTTGAGGTATGCAAAGAGTCGCCACCTAAAGGGCACCGACAGAGTTACAAAAGTATTCACTTTTAGTCCCCATCGGCCCCTCTTTGTACTCTCGGAGGTCCCCCCTCCCACACCGGGTCGCTCTTTATTCCCTCTGCACCGCGACCCTCGACTGACCTTGAGGCAAACATGACACCCATTTAAACTCGTCCCAACTGTTTGCACATGTTGCACATCCATCTTTTCCCCTGTCTGTTCACACAGCCGTCTAAATACCTCGTATGCTATTGTATACAGAATGGAATACTTTATTTTGACATGTGACAAGGCACAGTGAAATTTGCTTGCGCACCCAAGATCGGCAAATAGTCGCCACATACGGTGCTGGCAAAGGTACAAAGTACCATCCCCCCCCCCCCCCAACCCCCGTCATGGCGGTTCTCCCCGCGCCAGGTTCCCCATTGTTCATCCTCCTCCCTCGTGGCGGTCAGCCCCATGCATTCACCACTTCCTCCCACAATCCCTAACACATCCAGATTTGGCGGCTGAAGTCTGAAGAAGGGTCTCGACCCGAAACGTCACCTATTCCTTAGCTCCATAGATGCTGCCTCACCCGCTGAGTTTCTCCAGCATTTTTGTCCACCTCAGATTTGTAGGCTAATTGATTTCTATAAATTGTCCCTATTATGTGGGATAGTACTAGGGCAAGGGTGATTGTTGGTGGATGTGGACTCGGTGGGCAGAAGGGTCTGATCACATCTCTCAAACTATAGAAGACACTGACTTTGTACACTTTTGGTGTCTCTCCTAATTTTCACCAGTACAAAACGTATAAGTAAGTAAGTAAGTAAGTTTATTGCCCAAGTATTCACATACAAGGAATTTGCCTTGGTGCTCCGCCCACAAGTGACAACATGACATACAGTGACAGTTACGAATGACTCAGAAAACACTAAACATTGATAATAATAAAACATTAATGATAAAACAACATTGATCAAGCATGTGAGCCAACAAAATACCAGCAAAATACCAGCAATACCAAAATTCTTTATAGGAGCAGAATCAGGCTGTTCGGCCCATCAAATCTGCTTTGTCATTCAATCGTGGCTGACCAATTTTTTCTTCTCAACCCCATTCTCTTGCCTTCTCCCCATAACCCCTGACACCCGTACTCATCAAGAATAATCAATCTCCGCCTTTAGAAAAAGTCCAGTGTCTTGGCCTCCGCAGCCATCCGTGGCAATGAATTCTACAGATTCACCACCCTCTAACGAAATTACTCCCCGTATCCGTTCCAATTTTAATTTAATCTAATTTTAACCTCAACTTCTGATGCTCCAGAGCAAACAATCCAAGTATCTTGAACAGATCCTGAGTGTTCTCTAACCAGGCAATCCCTGGTAAATGTAGCAAGGAACTGCAGATGCTGGTTTACACCAAGGATAGACACAAAATGCTGGAGTAACTCAGCGGGGCAGGCAGCATCTCTGGATAGAAGGAATGGGTGACGTTTCGGGTCGAGACTGCTTCTTACTCCAACGTTTCCTGACCCATCAATGCTGGTGAACACCGTTTGCACCTTTGTCAAAGCTTGCACATGCTTCCTTCAGAGGGCCAACCAGAATTTGTTCCAACTTAGCTTCATCAACATGACTTGCTAAAAGCCCTGTCCCACTGTACGAGTTCATTCAAGATTTTTCCCGAGTTTAAAAAAAATTAAACTCGTGGAAACACGTAGAATGAATGTAGCGGGTACGTCGGAGCTCGGGGACGTCTCTTAGCAGCTCGTAACGCTAACGGCAGGTACTCGGGAAACGCGGTAATCTCGGGAAGACTCGTGAAGATTTTTCAACATGTTGAAAAATGTCCATGAGAGCCCCGAGTACCTACAAGCGGCCATTACCGTAAATCTCCGAGTTCGAATCAGGGCAAACTCGGGAGAACTCTTGAATGAACTCGTAGAGTGGGACAGGGCTTTAACTTAGATACTCCAGGTGCTGACCAATGGTCAAGTATGCCATTTGAGGGACGCTGTATGCTTGCTATTGAGGGAGTGCAGCGCAGGTTAACGAGATTAATTCCCGGGATTAATTCTCCTCCTGCACCAATTGTCTATTGTATGCCTTCTTTATCACCCTATTTACTTTTGTTGCCACTTTCACGGATCTACTGTGTGGACTGAAGAAGGATCTCGACCCAAAACACCACCTATTGGGGTTCTCCAGAGATGCTGCCTGACCTGCGGAGTTACTCCAGCACTTTGTGTCTTTTTGCCCACTTGCATCTCAAGATCCATCTGCAAGTCAATCCTCCAGGTTCCCCCACTATCCACTTTTACATCCCTCTCTGTAGACTTTCGAGTTTGGAGATGCATCACGGAAACAGGCCCTTCAGCCCACCGTCTGCACCGACTAGCGATCAACCCGTACGCTTGCACTCTCCTACACACCAGGGGCCAATCTCTAAACTAGACTAAACGGACTTATCAGTGAATGATTTGTTGATTACCCATAAGAAGAGATAAGGTGCGGGAGAAAACGGAGGCGCAGCGGTAGAATTGCTGCCTCACAGCGCCAGAGAGAACCAGGTTCGATCCCGACTACGGGTGCTGTCTGTGCGGAGTTTGAAAGTTCTCACCGTGACCTGTGTGGGTTTTCTCCGCTTTCCCCCCACACTCCAAAGACGTACAGGCTTGTAGGCTAATTGGCTCGGGTGTAATTGTAAATTGACCCCAGGAAGGTGTTGATGTGCGGGGATCGCTGGTCGGCGCGGACTCTGAACCGAACGGAACAAAAAATCGTGGGCTCCATTTCATCTTTCCGTGGCCAGGTCTTGTGGGAGAGTGCACGATGCGTGTGGAAGGTTGATACTTGCAGAGTAAAGATATGAACCTCATCCTACCGTCTCCTGAGGTGCAAGATTAATAGGAAGAAGCCAGTGTTGACAGAGATAAGAAGTGATGCATTTGAAATGAAGAAAGAAGACAAAGATTACAAAATAAATGGTGGAACGGATAGTACCTGAGATACCTTGAGGTTTACTTAAAACTAAAGCCCCTATCCCACGATGCGAGTTTACCCAAGAGCTCTCCCGAGTTTAAAAGAAATCAAACTCGTGGTACTTCATCACGAGTATTTTTTTACTCTTGGAAAATGTTCACACTGTTGAAAAAATGTCACGAGTTTCTGAGTTTCCCCCGAGTACCTGCCGTTAGCATCACGAGCCGCTACGAGACATCCACGAGCTCCGACGTACCCGCTACGTACATTCTACGTACTTACCACAAGTTTGATTTTTTTTTTTTAACTCGGGAGAGCTCTTGGGTAAACTCGCATCGTGGGACAGGGGCTTAATACTCATGTGTGGCAAGTTAATACTGAGAAAGCAAGTAAAAACAACACATGCAGGCGGAGCTCAATGGGTCAGGTCGGACAGGTGGAGTTTTGAGTCGGGACCCTTCCTCAGATGGAGTTTGGGAAATTGTGGAAACTTTCTGGATCGACTTCCGCTGTGAACAATCTGGATGCCACCGGTAGAGTTGTTCCCTTACAGCGCCAGGGACCTGGGTTCGATCCCGACCATGGGTGCTGTCTGTACGGGGTTTGTTCGTTCTCCCCGTGACCTGCGTGGGTTTTCCCCGAGGATCTCCGGTTACCTCCCGCACTCCCAAAGGCGTACAGGTTTGTCGGTTAATTGGTTTGGGTTAAATTGTAAATCGTCCCTAGTGTGTGTAGGGCAGTGTTAAAGTGCGGGGATCGGTGGTCAGTGCGGACTCGGTGGGCCGAAGGGCCTGTTTCAGCGCTGTATCTCTAAACTAATCTAAACTATGAAGTTTATGTTAAGGCTTCCGAGGAATGGATAGCACCTGCAATGTATCTGCAACGTGAGAGTGAGATGGAAGGGTCAAGGTCTCAAGGAGATGTGTGGGTTAAGGTCATTACACAGAGAGGGTGCCTGAAACACGCTGCCGGGGACGGTGGTGGGGGCAGAGACAATTGTGGCATCTAAGAGGCTTTTCGATAGGCGCATGGATATGTAGGGAATGGAAGGATATGGTTCATGTGGAGGCAGATGAGATTATGTTTGGTATAGACATTCTGGGCCGAAGGTCCTGTTCCTGTGCTGTACTTTTTCTATGTCCTAAAGGGGCTGTCCCACTTGGGCGACCTAATTGGCGAATTTAGAAGAATTTGAAAAAAATGACATGTTGAAGACGTCCTTTGACTATGTAGAAGACCAGCTTCGACTAGCTACGATTAAATACGACTCGCTTCGGGAAAATTGGACACCGAATAGTGGAGAGTGAAGCCGACCTCCTTCGATCTCCTTTGACCTCCCTTCGACCATGATGAAGACCACCTTCGACTGAGAACATGAGATTAATCCCATTGGAGTCGGGAAGGTTTTAATAAAAGTATTCAAAATTCTGAATGGATTTGAAAGAGTGGGTCAGAAAAACCATTGATTCTTGTAGGTCAAAGCCACAATTCAGGAAGAAGAGAGGATTTTAATGGACTTCAGGTCTAGGTTAGGGGTTAGGGTTATTCTTGTCTTGTGTGCAGAGGTACAGTGAAAAACTGCACACATTTTTTAAGGTGAGTGGGGAAAGACTTAATTGGAACCTGAGGGGCAACTTGTTTTTAACATAGAGGGTGGTGGGAATATGGAATGAGCTGCCAGAGGAGATGTTGGTTGAGGCAGGTACTATCACAATGTTTAAACGTTGCCTATTCCCTTCGCTCCATAGATGCTGCCGCACCCACTGAGTTTCTCTAGCATTTTTGTCTACCTTTGACTTTCCAGCATCTGCAGTTCCTTCTTGAATATGTTTGAAAGTCACTTGGACAGGAACATGGAAAGGAAAGGTTTAGAAGAATATGGGGCAAATACAGACAGGTGGGACAACTGTAGTGGTCGGCATGGTCACGTTTGGCCAAAGGGCTTGCTTCCACACTGTCTCCATCACAATGACTCTGACTTCCTATGCAACACCTTAAACTCAAATATTAAGCATTGGTACAGGAGTTACAAAATGTCAACAGGTGTCAATGTCTTCCAGCAGGTATGGGGCGTTAAGAGTTATGGGGAGAAGGCAGGAGAATGAGATTAAAAGGGAGAGATACATCAACCATGATTGAATGGCAGAGTAGACTTAATGGGCCGAATGGCCTAATTCTGCTCCTATCACTTATGAACTTATGAGCATCTGAAAACAAAGAAGTTGGGGGTTGGTGTTGGGGATTGGATGATGGGGGGTAACTGAATGGAATAAATAATGAAATGTTTGTTACATCTGCCGCATCATTGCTATAACATGTCTTATTTACCCCAATTTCCTGGAGTGATTGCAGTTTGCAAAAAAACAGTAATAAAAATGTTTTACTGCAGAAAATAACTGGTTGGGTATCATTCAAGCAATGTGTCAAGTTTTCCTGAGTAATGTTGCTTGCACACTTGATTTTTATTCCTGTGTAGGAAGGAACTGCAGTGGCTGGTTTACACCGGTGATAGACGCAAAATGCTGGAGTAACTCAGCTGGTCGGGCAGCATCTCTGGAGAGAAGGAATAGGTGACATTTTGAGTTGAGACCCTTCTTCGGTCTGAGAGTCAGGCAAAACAGTAAAGATGAGGGTGGACAAAAAATGCTGGAGAAACTCAGCGGGTGAGGCAGCATTTATGGAGAGAAGGAATAGGAGACGTTTCAGGTCGAGACATCCTTCTCTCCATGGATGCTGCCTCGCCCGCTGAGTTTCTCCAGCATTTGAGTGGTGAATCTCTGGAATTCTCTGCCACAGAAGGTAGTTCTAGAGGGGATCAGGGGGTATGGAGAGAAGGCAGGTACAGGATACTGAGTTGGATGATCAGCCATGATCATATTGAATGGCGGCGCAGGCTCGAAGGGCCGAATGGCCTACTCCTGCACCTATTTTCTATGTTTCTATGTTTCTATTTGTTGTCTACCTTCGATTGTTCCAGCATCTGCAGTATTGCTTAAAGAATAAAGATGAGGGAACAGGGGGTCGGGAATACGGAAGTCACTGAAGAGACAAAGGGTGTGTGAGGTGTCTTGGACATAAGATAGTAATGATGGAGGAACGGGGACCTGAAAAATGGACTGACTCTCTGTCTGAAGAAAGATCACACACAGAGTTGTGAATCTGTGGAATTCTCTGCCTCAGAAGACAGTGGAGGCCAATTCTCCGGATGCTTTCAAGAGAGTTAGATAGAGCTCTTAAAGATAGCAGAGTCAGGGGACATGGTGAGAAGGCAGGAACGGGGTACTGATTGTGGATGATCAGCCATGATCACATAAAATGGCGGTGCTGGTTCGAGGGGCCAAATGGCACCAATTGTCTATTGTCTCTTCCTTTTCTCCAGAGATGCATCCTGACCCACTGAGTTACTCCAGCTTTTTGTGCCAGAGTGCAGTTATTTTACGTGTAAAAATGGGACAGAGTGCACGGACCTTTTCTCTGCATCTAACCCATTTTGTTGGATGCCTAACCATAGTGTTTACCCTTCCTCAGACCTCTCTGTGTCTGTTACATTCAATCCATCACCAGCAAGAACAAAATAAAATAAACCGGCTCACTTAAAAGATCTTAAAAGAGCAATGTAAGTCACGTAAAGTATCATAGAAATATGGCATTCAGCCCATTTTCCTCACACTGGCTTTTGACAGTTCTGTTCAACTAGTCCAGCTTCTCGAGACATGATGAACGGTAGTTTAGCTAGTTTAGGTGAGGCACTGTGGTGCAGCGGTAGAGCTGCTGCCTTACATCGCCAGAGACCCAGGTTCGATCCTGACTGCGGGCTGCTTGCCTGTACGGAGTTTGTACGTCCTCCATGTGACTGCGTGGGTTTTCACCAGGTGCTCCGGTTCCCTCCCACATTCCAAAGCCGTGCTTGCTTGCAGGTTAATTAGCCTCTGTAAATTGTCCCGAGTGTACAGATGAGTGCAGGAGGATGAGGGGTGATCTTATAGAGCTGCAGAAAATGGTGAGGGGAATAGATAGAGTAAACGCACAGATTATTTTACCCAGAGTGGGGGAATCAAGAGCCAGAGGTCATGGGTTTAAGGTGAGTGGGGAGAGATTAATAGGAACCAGAGGGGCAGCCGTTACACACAGAGGGTGGTGGGCAGATGGAATGATCAGCCAAAGGGTGGTATTTGAGGCAGGCAGGTACTATAGCAACTCCTAAAGGACACTTAGGCAGGTAAATGGATAGGAAAGGTTTCAAGGAATATGGGCCAAACGTGAGCAGTTGGGACTAGTGTAGATGGGAATCTTGGTTGGCACAAGCATATTGGGCTGAAGGGCCTGTTTCCTTGCTCTATGATTCAGTGACACAAAGCTGGAGTAACTCAACTAGTCAGGCAGACTGTGGAAACACTACGAAGAAACTCTGGCAAATGTTTTGATTACTGAGCGGCACGGTGGCGTAGTGGTAGAGCGACTGCTTTAGAGCGGCAGAGACCCGGGTTCGATCCCGACTGCGGGTGCTTGTCTGTACGGAGTTTCTACGTTCTCCCCGTGACCTGCGTGGGTGATCTCCGAGATCATCGGCTTCCTCCCACACTCCAAAGACGTACGGGTTTGTAGGTCAACTGGCTTTGGAGTAAAATGTAAAATTGTCCCTAGCGTGCGTAGGACGGTGTTAGTGAGCGGGCATCGCTGGTCGGTGCGGGCTCGGTGGGCCGAAGGGCCTGGTTCATAGAATCATAGAAAATAGGTGCAGGAGTAGGCCATTCGGCCCTTCGAGCCTGCACCGCCATTCAATATGATCATGGCTGATCATCCAACTCAGTATCCTGTACGTGCCTTCTCTCCATACCACCTGATCCCTTTAGCCACAAGGGCCATATCTAACTCCTTCTTAAATATAGCCAATGAACTGGCCTCAACTATCTTCTGTGGCAGAGAATTCCACAGATTCACCACTCTCTGTGTGAAAAATGATCTTCTCATCTCGGTCCTAAAAGACTTCCCCCTTATCCTTAAACTGTGATCCCTTGTTCTGGACTCCCCCAACATCGGGAACAATCTTCCTGCATCTAGCCTGTCCAACCCCTTAAGAATTTTGTAAGTTCTGCACTATATCTCTGAGCTAATACCATGATCTCAAAAGTCAAAGTCAAAAGAGTTTATTGTCATGTGTCCCTGACAGGACAATGAAATTCTTTCTTTGCATAGCACAAAGAACATGCCCTTCGATCAGCCTGGGACTGTTCTTGGTTAAGGGTGTCTGGTAAGTTGATTTCTGATTGAATCTAAACCGAATGATTGATGCCTTTGGAATAGCATAGAATTAATTTTTCTGTAAAATAAACCCACATCCGCGATTCGCAAATACTATTTTTAAATACTGACTTCTGTGTTGCCTTATTCCACTGCAATACATCAACTGTTATTAAACACAGGCCTCATAAAAGCTAATATTTTGGTGAATTAATTCACAGGAATTTCAGCACATCATCACTGAAATGTATAATTATTGTGGTGTTAGATTTTGTAATAAACTGAAATGTTCCCGCAGTTCAATTTACCATCAGTGGTGGGTAGAGACTCAGAAGTAAATATCTATTAATCTAATGATGTTAGGGAATTCAACAGAATTTCATTGTATTACCCTGGTGTATGTTTGATAACATTTAGGCTGAGTTTTATATTAAAACGTGAATGCTTCCATTTAAAAAAAAATGCTTTTGAAATAAATATTTCAACATTTTCATCAAAAGTTAAGAAATAAGATGTGAATTGTGGAATTCCCTGCCGCAGAAGGCAGTGGAGGCCAATTCACTGGATGTTTTCAAGGGAGAGTTAGATATTGGTCTTAGGGCTAACGGTTTAAAGCGATGTGGGGAGAAAGCAGGAACGGGGTACTGATTTGGGATGATCAGCCATGATCATATTGAATGGCGGTGCTGGCTCGAAGGGCCGAATGGCCTACTCCTGCACCGATTTTCTACGTTTCTATGAATTCCCAGCAGGCCACAGAGAATCAGAGGTTGTGAAATAGAATTTCATCCACAATTTGAAGACAAAACAAATGGAGGACAAATTGGCACGTTGGCCTTCATCAGTTAGATTGTTGAGTCTAGAAGTTAGGAGGTCATGTGACGGTTGTACAAGACATTGGTGAGGCCATATTTGGAGTATTGTGTTCTGCTTTGGTCAACCTGCTATAGGAAAGATGTTGTTAAACTGGAAATGTTGCAGCAAAGGTTGTTGCCAGGACTCAAGGTGCATGAGCTACAGAGAGAGGTTGAGCAGGCTAGGACTCTATTCACTGGAGTTTAGAAGGATGAGGGGCAATCTTATAGAAACATATAAAATTATAAAAGGACTGGACCAGCTAGATGCAGGAAAAATGATCCCATTGTTGGGCGAGTCCAGAACCACGGGCCACAGTCTTAGAATAAAGGGGAGGCCATTTAAGACTGAGGTGAGAAAAAACGTTTTCATCCAGAGAGTTGTGAATTTATGGAATTCTCTGCCACAGAGGGCAGTGGAGGCCAAGTCACTGGATGGATTTAAGAGAGAGTTAGATAGAGCTCTAGGGGCTAGTGGAATCAAGGGATATGGGGAGAAGGCAGGCACGGGTTATTGATTGGGGACGATCAGCCATGATCACAATGAATGGCGGTGCTGGCTCGAAGGGCCGAATGGCCTCCTCCTGCACCTATTTTCTATGTTTCTATGTTTCTATTCATTGGAGCGCAGGTGGATGTGGCCTATAAGATCATGAGAAGAATAGATAGGGTAAATGCAGCGTGTCTTTTACCCAGAGTAAGGGAACCAAGAACCAGAGGACATAGGTTTTAGGTGAGGGGAGAAGATTTAATAAGAACCTGAGCGGCAATTCTTTATTCTTTGGAGCACAGGAGGTTAAGGGGGGACTTGATTGAGGTCTTTAAAATGATGAAAGGGATAGACAGAGTTGACATGGATAAGCTTTTTCCCATTGAGGGTAGGGAAGATTCAAACAAGAGGGCATGACATGAGAATTAAGGGACGGAAGTTTAGGGGTAACGTGAGGGGGAACTTCTTTACACAGAGGGTGGTGGCTGTGTGGAATGAGCTTCCAGCAGAAGTGGTGGAGGCAGGATCGATTTTAACATTTAAAAGTAAAGTGGATAGGTATATGGACGGGAAGGGAATGGAGGGGTATGGTCTGAGTGCAGATAGATGGGACTAGGGGAATACAAATGGTTGGCACAGACTGGAAGGGCCTGTTTCCGTGCTGTAATTGTTATATGGTTATATGGTTATATGGAGCTGCCGGATGAGGTAGTTGAGGCAGGTAGTATCAGAACTTTGAAAAAACATTTGGACAGGAACATTTGGATAGGATATATTTCGATGGATTTGGGCCAAACGTAAGCAGGTGGCACTAGTCTAGATGGGGCATATTGGTCAGCATGGGCAAGTTGGGCCAAGGAGCCTGGTTCTGCACTGTATGAATATGAAATGAAACAAATATTGGATTTGCAACCTGGACACTTGTTACCGGCTACACATTAGGTGGGTACAAAGAAAATCGTTCAGTTGCATGCTAACCAGTCAGCGCAAAGGCTAAATTTGATTACTATTGAGCCGTCCGCAGTGTAGTTCAAGTTCACGTTGCATTTATTTTCACACGCATCAATTGGTATAGTGAGGTTTGAGTTACCATACAGCCATACGAATAAAAAGTAACGCAACGCACGATAGAATTTAACATAAATTTCCCACTGTGAGGGAAGGCAATAGATTTCAGTCATCTTCCTCGTGGTGTACAGAGACGCGGTAAGGGGAATAACGTTTTGTGTATACGGAAGGAGCTGCCAAGGCAGTGGTTGTGGCACTTGGCTTGGTATAAGTGTAAATTGTCCCTAGTGTGTGTCGGATAGTGTTAATGAGCGGGGATCGCTGGTCGGCGTGACCTCGGTGGGCCGGATGGCCTATTTCCGCACCCTATCTCTAAACTAAAGATACAGACGGTGAGCGATAGCGAAAGAAATAGAACAAATGAATGAAAGATATGAAAAAAGTAACAATGACAAAGGAAACAGCCATTGTTAACTGTGGGGTAAGTGAAAACAAGATGTATTATTTTGCCACTTTATCCTCGATCTGAAATATTAACTGTCCGCAGATGAACATTTCCTTCATTTTCTGTTAAGATTTCAGATTTCCTCTGCAAAGGACGCCTGCCACAATGGCTTTTGTGTTTGGAACTTGTCCAACGTTCCATGTGTAAAATGCAATTGCACACTCAATTGTTTAGCCAAGATTTTCCATCTCATTTCCTTGTGTCCATTCTATCGATGTGTAATAGGGCTTTAAGAATTCGTCTCTATGGTAATGCGAATTGTGAACCCTGACAGGGAATATTCACACACCATCCCATCTTGCTCTCCGCATTAGTTGGCACTTTGTTGCCGTTCGATTGTCATTTCCCAATGCTGCAAGCCCACTCGATATTACGTGGTAAACGGGAATGAAAACAGCCATCGGAACACTTTTATTGTCCAACTAATACACAAAGGATGATGCGGCTATGGAGTGGGTGCAGAGGAGGGTTACAGAATGGAGCCTGGAGTAGAGGGTATTTCCTATAAAGAGGGGGCTCATGTTGTCGACCTCCCCCGTGGTGAGTGACCCCTGTCAACTGACCTCGGCCAGGCGAAGGACAACAGACAGAGACAGCAGCAGCGTCGCAGCTCGGCGCCATCCCGGAGCAAGCGCCCTTTTTAGGGCGGGCACCTACGGATGTTGAACCGGATGGCATCTCCCTGCTGAGGATTTCTGCTGCCTCAACTGATTGGGGATGATCAGCCATGATCACATTGAATGGCGGTGCTGGCTCGAAGGGCTGAATGGCCTACTCCTGCACCTATTGTCTATTGTCTATTGTAAAAGCAAGAAGAAGTCCTGTAAGGAGGGGTTGGACAAACTGAAATTGTTTTCTCTGGAGTGTCTGAGGTTGAGGGGAGACCTGATAGAAGTATATAAAATGATGAGAGACATAGATAGGGTAGACAGTCAGAACCTTGTTATCCCAGGGTATCAATATCAAGAACTGGAGGACATAGCTTAGTTTAGTTTAGTTTAGTAATACAGCATTGAAACAGGCCCTTTGGCCCACCGAGTTCTCACCGACCAGCAATCCCCACACACTATGGGTGGTAGCTATATGGAACAAGCTACCAGAGGAGGTAGTTGAGGCAGGGACTATCCCAGTTATGGGATAGGACAGGTTTGGAGGACATGGATAGGACAGGTTTGGAGGAATATGGACCAAGCACAGGTGCAGGTGGGACTAGTGTAGCTGGGACATTGTTGGCTGGTGTGGGCATGTTGGGCCGAAGGGCCTGTTTCCACACTGTATCACTCTATACTCCACGATTATCCTACACACGCTAGGGACAATTTACACTTAAACCAAGCTAATTAATCTTCAAACCTGTAGGTCTTTGGAGTGTGGGGGGAAACCGGAGATCCCGGAAAAAAAAACCCCACGCGGGTCACGGGGAGAAGGTACAAACTCCGGTATAGAAAGCAACCCCTAGTTAGGATTGAACCCGTGTCTCTGGAGCGGTACAGAAGCAACTCTACCGCTGCACCACCGTACCACCCTGGGGTGAAGGGTTAAATGCTGGCACTGGGATGTGGAAGTGCCGGCTTTATCAACAAGGTCTGCAGGCTGTGTCGTGCGTGCCAGGTAGCATGCAAGAAGCCCATGCACCTTCCAGGTGGACCACCTGTCGCACAGGGAGTCCGAATTTGGGGCGAGCTCCAAACACCGACGCCAACCCCGCAGTCTAACCTGTGCTGGAAACAGAGGTCTATCGGACGTGAATCTGATGAACTGCACAGTAGGAGTGAGGGAAGAATGGGAGTCGGCACTTTTTGGAACTGAAGTGCCGAATAACGCAATTGCCGCAGAATTTAGTTTAGTTTGGAGATACAGTGTTGGGATAAAGGCCCTTCGGCCCACCTATTCCATTCAGTTCATGAAGTCAGAGAGTCTTCTTCTTTCGTGTCCATCTTCCATGTTTCAAATGTTGACATCGCTGTCATCGTCCGTCCTGAAAAGGACGCAAGCTGCCGGCGACAATCGGTGGGAGCCATCACTTGTTGCATTAGATAATGGCGGTGGTAGCAGAATCAGCTCGGGGTACTTCCAGTTCCCAGCCCCGCGACGTGGACCCTTCTGCTATGGAGCCAGTCATACAGTGTGGACACATGCCCTTCGGCCCAACTCGCCCACACGGGCCAACAATGTCCCAGCTACCCTAGTCCCACTTGCCTGCACTTGGTCCATAACCCTCCAAACCTGTCCTATCCATGTACCTGTCCAACTGTTTCTTAAACGATGGGACAGTCCCAGCTTCAGTTTCAGTTTAATTTATTGTCGCGTCTACCGAGATAACAGTGAAAAACATTTTGTTGCGGGATAACCAGTCAGCAGAAGGCTTAGTTTGAGCAACATTAAGGGCCTGTCCTACCAGCATCCGACTCCATGCGGAGAGCGCGACCAAACCGGCAGCGGGGGCCGCGCGGAGGTCAGGTGATCCCTGTACAGGGCCGTTCCCACCAGCATGCGCCTGCATGCGAAGAGCGCGACCAAACCGGCAGCGGGGACTTGGGCGAGTGGCGCAACGCGGCGAGAAGTGAGGCGAACTTGGAGCGAAGTCTTAAAAGGTAAGTTCGCCAGGACAGAGAGGGACACACAGAGAGGGGCACAGAGGCACACACAGAGAGGGTCACGGAGGCACCTACAGAGAGGGTCACGGAGGCACGACGTCGAGGCAGTGTGTAATGTGTCGAGGCGACTGCGAGCCGACAGGCCGTTGCCGCGCGGAATTTTTGAACATGGTCAGTTTTTCGGAGCCCCGCGCGATGTCGGGACGAACTCCGCACAATTCCGCACGGCTCCGGCGATCGAAGTGGGACCGGCCCCGCGACGCCGGACGGCTCAAGCGACCACGTTAGGTCGCGCTCATTGCATGGAGTTGCACGCTGCTGGGACAGGCCCTTAAGTTTATTTTCAACAAACATTACATTTTGTTGATCAATGATACGTCTGTCATCAGTGAACTTGTCACCCACACGCCCGTATTCTCCAACGCATTAGGTAGAATTTACTGACGCCAATTAACCTGCACGTCTTTGGAGTGTGGGAGGAAACCGAAGATCTCGAACAAAACCCACGCAGGTCCCGGGGAGAACGTGCAAACTCCTTACAGGCAGCACCCGCGGTCAGCGATTAACCCGGGTCCTTAGCGCTGTGAGGCAGCAACTCTGCCGCCCTCAATCACCCGTCTGTCGAGACCCGTCCCAGCGTTGGCGATCAACTGTTAAAGGACCTTACCGACAAACAGCTGGCTGTTGAGCTGCAAGTGGATGTGGCCATCGGCCGGTGCCTCCTGGACCTTTCTCGGCAGGTGGTCCACCTGTAGCGATGCCTCCTTGATATTCCGCTCCACTCTAACGTAGTGCCACTGATTGCTGTTCAGGCGCGCGGATGCCTTCACCGCGATCTCCGACGGCCCGTTACCCACGTCAAAGGAGAAGAGAACCTCCGTTGGAGCTGCCAGGCGAGACAAAGAGGCACTGTCATTGTGCGCACACGAAGTATGGAAAGTGAATGGGCATGTGGTTGGCCAATGGAAGATTGGCCACGATAATCTTGACTGGTAGAAGATTGGAAACAAGAGATATGGGGGGCAAATTATTGTTCCAATTCTGGAAGAAGGAACGGCAGGTGTTGGTTTAAACCAAAGATAGACACAAAATGCTGGAGTCATTCAGCGGGTTTAGTTTAGTTTAGAGGTACGGCGTGGAAACAGACCCTTCAGCCCACCGGGTCCGCGCCGACCCCGCATGTTAACACTATCCTACACACACTAGGGACAATTTTACACTTATACAAAAGACAATTAACCTACAAACCTGGAGAGTCTTTGGAGAGTGGGCGGAAACCAAAGATCACGGAGAAAACCCGCGCGGTCACGGGGAGAACGTACAAACTCCGTACAGACAGCACCCATAGATACATAGGCAAGAGATGCAGGAACAGGCCATTCAGCCCTTCGAGCCAGCACCGCCATTCAATGTGATGATGGCTGATCATCCACAATCAGTACCCCGTTCCTGCCTTCTCCCCATTTCTCTTGATTCCGCTAGACCGAAGAGTTCTATCCAACTCTCTTTTGAATGCACCATAGTTGGGTCGAACCGTGTCTCTGGTGCTGAGAGTGCTGTAAGGCAGCAACTCTACCGCTAGGCCACCATGCCTCCCTAAAGCCTCTTCCATGCTCTATGTTCACAAATGCACAAAATTTGACGTTTGATTGCAGTTATTGCAAGTACCTTTGGTACCACCGTTGGTAAATGCACACATGAAGGAAACCAAATCCAACAGCAGAGCAAGCAAATAATACTGTGAAATGTGGACACAAATTGCTGGAGTGACTCAGCGAGCTTTAGTTTTAGAGATACAGCGTGGAAACACACCCTTCGGCCCACCGAGTCCATGCCGACTAGCAGTCATCCAGGTTCTATCCCAGGTGCTGGAGACAATTTACTGAAGCCAATTAACCTGCTGACCCGCACGTTTTGAGCATGTGGGAGGAAACTGGAGCACCCGGGGAAAAAACTCATGCGGTCACGTGGAGAACACGCAAACTCCACAGAGAGAGCACCTGTAGTCAGGATTGAACCAGGGTCTCTGGCACCGTAAGGCAGCAACTCTACCGCTGTGCCACTGTGCCAAGTTACAGAAGCATTTTGTGTCAACCTTAGGCATAAATGAGCGCGTGCAGTCCCTTTTCATTAACAAAGTTTCTAGTTTCTAAGGAATGGTCCCAATCCGAAATGTTGCCTATCCATTCCCTCCCCGATGCAGCCTAACCAGCTGAGTTGCTTCAGCACTTTGCTCAAGATTTGGAGGGATATGTACCAAGGGCAGTGGGTCTACTGTAGCTGGGACATGTTGGCCGGTGTGGGCAAGTTGGGCCGAAGGGCCTGTTTCCACAATGTGTCACTATATAACTCTAAGATTCCAGCATCTGCAGTTTCTTGCGTGGCTGCTCATTTCTAACATTGTTTTGCATATTTCTTTGTGGCCTCATGAGGTGGGCATTGCTGTCCAGTTATCTCTGCCCATTTATGATCTGTCTGAGTGAACGCTGTATGCCAAAATTGTATGAATTATTAACCTCTTCCACTGCCCAGCCAGAGTATCTGTGACTCTCAGCCAGAGCTGGGGATAGACAGTAGACAATAGGTGCAGGAGGAGGCTATTCGGCCCTTCGAGCCAGCACCGCCATTCAATGTGATCATGGCTGCCCTTCCCCAATCAGTACCACGTTCCTGCCTTCTCCCCATATGCCCTGACTCCGCTATTGTTAAGAGCCCTATGTAGCTCTCTCTTGGAAGCATCCAGAGAACCCGCCTCCACCGCCCTCTGAGGCAGAGAATTCCACAGACTCACCACTCTCTGTGAGAAAAAGTGTTTCCTCATCTCCGTTCTAAATGGCTTACTCCTTATTCTTAAACTGTGGCCCCTGGTTCTGGACCCCCAACATCGGGAACATGTTTCCTGCCACTAGTGTGTCCAAGCCCTTAACAATCTTATATGTTTCAATGAGATACCCTCTCATCCTTCTAAACTCCAGAGTGTACAAGCCCAGCTGCTCCATTCTCTCAGCATATGACAGTCCCGCCATCCCGGGAATTAACCTAGTAAACCTCCCTCAATAGCAAGAAAGTCCTTCCTCAAATTAGGGGACCAAAACTATACACAATACTCCAGGTGTGGTCTCACTCGGGCTCTGTTCAACTGCAGAAGGGATGTGGGGACAATATTAGAGATTGTTATTTATAGATAGTTGTGTTTGGTTTAGTTTAGAGATACATCGCGGAAACAGGCCTTTTGGCCCACCGAGTCCAGCAATACAATAGTTCTGTCCTACACACTCGGGATAATTTACAGACGCCTTCTGGAGGTGCCGCTGAGAGGCTGAGGGCGGGTCGGAGGTGGAGCCCCGCAGGTCGACAAAGACCCCCTGGCCAACGACCCCTGGGTCTGTGGAGCCCGTGGCTGGGGCCTGGGTCAGCGCCACGGAAGCGTCAGGAGAGGACCCGTAGGCACTAGTGGAGAGGTCGGTGCGGCAGTCGATGATGACGGCGACAGGCGGACGAGGACGGACACGTGGAAATGAGGACGCCGCGGCTGGGGGAAGGATCTAAGGAGGACCCGGCGTGAGGGGACCGCCTTGGGGGGGGGAGGGAGAGGAGGGAGAACAAAGGGGGGCCTGGTGCACGGGTAATTTTTGTAAGCGTCCTTTATGGGCGACTGTTTGCATACCTTGCGTATGCAAGCAAAGAATTTCACCGTGAATTATAAAATATTAATCCAAATCCAGGGTGCCAATAAACCTACGGACCTGTACGTCTTTACCGGGGAAAACCCACGCGGGGTCACAGGGAGAACATACAAACTCCGTACAGACAGCACCCGTAGTCAGGATCGATCCCGGGGTTGTTATTAGGTGTTGTGCTTGAAAGATGTTTGGGGATATTTCTATCCATCGTGCAGAACTTGAGCACCTCTTATATTGCCCATCTCTAATTGACGTTGGGAATGCGGCGATGAGCCACTTTCTTGAACCACTGCCGTCCTTCTTGTGAAGGTTATGGATTGTATCAGCCTTATCAACTCCCTTATTAATCTCCTCACAATCGTATCTCTGCTCAGGCCTCTGCGTGTGCCAAATACAAGCCTCCGCTTGCAACACATCATCATGACGGAAATCCACCCAGATTAGGATCTAATCATCAACAGACAACCATTCAGCACTGACATTACATGTTGCCGTCGCAGAGTGCTACTGTAACAGTGGGAGTGATGCCAATTACCGAGATAAGATTATTTGCAGTGTTTGTGTTTGTGCTGGGAGAAGATTTAGAATAGGTACACACTTGAACATTGTGTCCCCCTGCATTTGCATTCACAAATGACTGACTTTGACAAGAATCGAAATACTCCTATTCTATTTTAACAAGCCCATGATAAATAGGAATTTATTTGTTTTACCCAGTGAAGGAAATTAAAGGAAAACGGACAAATCCAGACTGGTAACTTATTAATGCCCTTAATAGCAGAACTCCCAGCACTAGTTTACAAAACTGACAATCGTTTAGTTTAGTTGTATGGCTGCATGGTAACTCAAATATCACTCTACCTTAATTGGTGCATGTGACAATAAATCTGAACTTGATTTGAATTTGGATTTAGTTTAGGTCAGAAGTGATAGGAGCAGAATTAGTGCCATTCGGTCCATCAAGTCTACTCCGCCATTCAATCATGGCTGTTCTATCTCTCCCCTCAAACCCCATTCTCCTGTCTTCTCCCCATAACCCCTGACACCCGTACTAATCAATAATCTATCTATCCCTGCTTTAAACATATCCATTGACTTGGCCTCCACAGCCTTCTGTGACAAATAATTCCACAGATTCACCACCCTCTGACTAAAAAAATTCCTATCCCGTCTCCTTCCTGAAGGAATGTCCTTTAATTCTGAGGCTATAACTTCTCAAACTAGAATCTTACACTAGTGGAAACATCATCTCCACATCCACTCTAAGTTTTTCACTAATCGGTACGTTTCAATGAGGACCCCCCCCCTCGTTCTTCTAAACTCCAGCGAGTACAGGCCCATTGTCGTAAAACGTTCACCGTAAATTAACCCACTCGTTCCTGGGATCACTCTTGTAAACCTCCTCTGGACCCTCTTCAAGGCCAGCACATCCTTCTTCAGATATGGTGCCCAAAATTGCTCACAATACTTCAGTTTACTTTAGTTTTTTGTCACGTGCAACGAGATAGAGTGAAAAGCTTTTTTTGCTGCGTGCTATCCAGTCAGCGGACAGACACGATTACAATCGAGCTGTCCGCAGTGTACAGTGTACAGGAGAAAGGGAATAGAGTTTAGTGCAAAATCAAGTCCAATAAAGTCCGATTAGTGATAGTCTATGGGTCTCCATTGAAACCACCACTGATCTGTGGTTTGGAAACTGTTCCGTGTAGATATTTCGCTTGGGCAGCTTACAACCCCACGGGATAAATCTTGACTGCTCTAACTTCAAGTAACCCCTTGCTTTCCCTCTCTCCCCATCCCACCCCCATCATAGTTCTCCGACTAGTTTGACTGTCCTCCTGATAATGTTTTACTTTGAATACCATGAGGTTAATTCCTGGGATGGCGGGACTGTCGTATCTTGATAGAATGGAGTGGCTGGGCTTGTACACTCTGGAAATTAGAAGGATGAAAGGGGATCTTATTGAAACATAAAAGATTATTAAGGGATTGGACATGCTAGAGGCAGGAAACATTTTCCCGACGTTGGGGGAGTCCAGAACTAGGGGGTCCACAGTTTGAGAATAAGGGGTAGGCCGGAGATGAGGAAAAACTTTTTCATCCAGAGAATTGCCAATCTGTGGAATTCTCTGCCTCTGAAGGCAGGGGAGGCCAATTCTCGTGATGCTTTCAAGAGAGAGTTAGATAGAGCTCTTAAAGATAGCGGAGTCAGGGGATATGGGGAGAAGGCTGTAACGGGGTACTGATTGTGGATGATGAGCCATGATCACAGTGAATGGTGGTGCTGGGTCGAAGGGCCGAATGGCCTACTCCTGCACCTATTGTCTATTGGTACCTGTCACCTCTGATTTTGTGAACTATTTTGAATGGTTTAGAGTGATGTGGGCCAAACGCCCGAGTCGGAAGAATGGGTTCCAACCTGAAACGTCCCCCCTCTCTGTTTTTCTCCAGTGATGCCACCTGCCCCGCTGAGTTGCTCCAGCACTCTGTGTCTATCTTACGTGACCGTGTTCATCGGACACTGACGGTCTCGGGACAGGTATTTCCTGAGCTTTGTTTACAATTCTGATCTTAAACCACCCGGAGTTATTCCACCGCCAGATGCCACTTACAATTCAGCTCGATCCTGATGAAGTCCTTTATTCCGAGATTCTCCAGGAATACCCCCGAGGAAGCAGTTGTTTTGAAGAAAAATGAGATATCGGCGCTGAGCTCCCCGTGGAACGTGGGGAAATGGAGATATGAGGACTCGGTGTTAAATGAAACTGAATTCCAGTAATTGCCTGTGTGAACAGTTACCAGTCTATTAGAGGCAAGTTCATTTATTTGCAGTTCATTTATTTGCACAAAATAGCCCGCTGCATCGCAACACAATAAGATGCTCTCGCACATCTGGCAATGAAATAAGATAATTCTACTGTTTTTATCTGCCATTTTTGTCCCTGGGCCTGGCCAAGATGGCCATTCGCGGGTCCAGGCAGCGGGTAGTCGACAGCCGTACCGGGGCCTGCTGCCTGCCCCTTTTCCGGGCCGACGTCCGTGCCCGCGTGTCCCCGGAGAGGGAACACGCGGTGTCCACGGTGACTTTGGAGGGCTCCTGTGAACGCTGGTCACCGCAGGCGGTCGAGTGTATTGTTGATAAAGTTGGCCATATATTAATTTGATGACCTTTTGATTGTTAATATAGGCAGCCTTTGATCATGTATATACTCTGTACATTTGTTTTTTTATTTTCTGAATAAAAATATTTGTATATAAATTTTTTTTTTTAAATAGGACTATAGGAATTTGTATTAGTAATTATTATCAAATATAGGTATAATAATATGTTGAAATTGTACTATGATATATTTTTCTGCATCTTGGGTGTAAATATAATTATATTATATTATTACCTTACTTTACTTTAGAGACCCAGGCCCTTCGGCCCACCGAGTCCATACCGACCAGCGATCACACTAGCACTGTCCTACACACTAGGGGCAATTTGCAATTCACCGAAGCCAATTGGCAACAAACATGTACGTCTTTGGAGGGTGAGAGGAACCCGCAGCATCTGGAGGAAACCCATGTGGTCACAGGGATATCGTACAGACAGCACCCGTGGTCAGGATCGAACCCGAGTCTCTACACGCTAGGTGCAATTTACAGTGGCCAATTAACTTCCAAGCCTGTACGTCTCTGGAGCGTGGGTGGGTGGAAACCGGAGCATCTGGAAGAAACTCACGCGGTCACGGGGAGAACGTGCAAACTCCGTACAGACCGCACCCGTAGTCAGGATCGAACCTTGGCAACTCTACCGCTACGCCGCTGTGCTGCTTTATATCATATATTATATTAATAATAAGTATTAGTAATAGGAATTAGGAGCAGGAGTAGGCCACTCTGCCCCTCCAGTCTGTTCCTGCAGTCAATAACAAGGCTCATCGGACTGTAACCTCAACTTTGCATTCCCGCTTCCTCCTAGTAATATTTGGCTTCCTTGCCTATCAAGAATCTATCTACCACTGCCTTAGCAATGTGCAAAGATTTGGTTCCAGTGTCGCTGCAGAAGAGAATTTCAAAGATTTACAGAAATAAAAATATTGCCTCACCTTGATCTTAAATAGGCTATCACTTATCTTTAAATCGTCCAACTTAGTTCTAGATTCTCATGCAAAATAAAACATCTTTTCCACATTTCAGGATCGTATATATTGGAACAGCTGGTGGCGCAATAAACCAGGTTCGATCCTGCCCTCGGGTTCTGTCTGCGAGGAGCTTGCACATTCTCACTGCGACCACGTGGGTTTCCTCTGGGTGCTCTAACTTTCTCCCACATCCCAAAGATGTGCGGGTTTGTAAGTCAATTTGGCCTCTGTAAAATCGCCCCTAATGTGTAGGGAGTGGATGAGAGAGTGGGAGAACATAGAACCAATGTGATGGGTGATCACTGGTCAGTATGGACTCAGTGGGCCAAAGGAGCTTGTTTCGGTGCTCTATCTAGAAAGCAATAGTCCTGTCCCAGCGTACGAGTTCATTCCAAGAGCTCTCCCGAGTTTAAAAAAAATATCAAACTCGTGGTAAGCACGGGGAATGAACGTAGCGGGTACGTCGGAGCTCGGGGACGTCTCTTACCGGCTCGTAACGCGGACGGCAGGTACTCGGGAAGACTCGCTAACGGCAGGTAAGCACGGGAAGACTCGTGAAGATTTTTCAGCATGTTGACAAATGATTGTGTTTTATTAGCTCCCCTAATTATTTTGTTCCCCGACTGCGAGTCTCTTGCAAAGCATTCACAGCACATCCATATCCTTTCTTCACCTTGAAGCTTTGCGGTCTCTTACCATTTAAACTGACTGTCTTATAATCACCGAAACCCTTAGGGTGGCATGGCGGTAAATATGTCGGTAAAAAGCACCATGTCATTTATACGTGGAGGTAGTCCCTTAGGAAATTGCATCTTGAAATAGAGTCATAGAGCGATACAGCGTGGAAACAGGCCCTTCGGCCAACTTGCCCACACCGGCCAAGCTGGTAGACAAAAGTGCTGGTGGACAAAACTCAGCGGGTGCAGCAGCATCTATGGAGCGAAGGAAATAGGCAACGTTTTCGGGCCGAAATCCTTCTTCAGACTGATGTCCCAACTGCACTAGTCCCACCTGCTTGTGTTTGGTCCATATCCTTCCAAACCTGTCCTATCCATGTGCCTGCCTGTTTCTAACTGTCTGTTTGGATAGTCCCAGCCTCAACTACCTCCTCTGGTAGCTTGTTCCATGCACCCACCACCCTGACCTTAAAAAAGTGACCCCTCAGGTTCCCATTAAATCTTCCCCCCCCCCCCCTCCCTCACCTTAAACCTATGCCCTCTGCTTCTCGATTCCCCTCCTCGATCGACAGTATTCCTCTCATGGTTTTATACACCTCCAAAGAGATCAACCCTCGTCCTCTTACACTCCAAGGAATAAAGCCCTGGTCTGCTCAACCTCTCCCAACAGCTCAGTCCCTTGAGTCCTGGCAACATCTTGGCAAGTCATCTCTGAACTCTTTCCAGCTTGACAACATCTCGCCTATAACACGATGACCAAAGACCGAACACAAATACTCTAAAATGTGGCCTCACCAACTTCTGACATAACTGCAACATGACCTCCCAACTCCTCTACTCAAAACACTCACTGACGAGGGCCATGTGCCAAAAGCCTTCTAAACTACCCCTTTTGGATCCCGACCCAAGTTCACTCTCTCCACAAATGCTACACCTAACCCGCTGAGTTCTTACAACACTTTGTATTCTGCTCAAGATTCCAGCAATTGCAGCTCCTTGTGTTCATGTGTTCATAAGTGATAGGAGCAGAATTAGGCCATTCGGCCCATCAAACTTACTCCACCATTCAATCAATGGCTGGCCTATCTTTCCCTCTTAACCCCATTCTTCTGCCTTCTCCCCATAACCCCTGACTCCCCCGTGCTAATCTGTGTGTGTGTCTCCCTCCCCCCATCCCCCTCTCCCTCCCCTCTCCCTCTCCCCCCCCCCTCCCTCCCCCTCCCTCTCGCTTCACTGGAGCTGCACATCCGTCCCAAACCGTGATGACTAAAATCTCATCGATACTTCAGCTGCCGCCTAACTGCTGTTTTATGAAGATTCAACACAACATCCGTGCTTTTATAATCTATGCGTCTGGTTTTGAAGCCACGGTTCCCAGAGGCTTTAGTAACCACTCTCCCAACATGACCTGTCATTTTCCAAGATTTATGCTCTGAAAGATGCAGTTCCCTTTGCTCCTGAACAGCCTTTAAAAATGTCCAGTTTACTGCACATTTTATGTTCTTATTCTTCCCACCAAAATTAATCACTGCATTTCCCTGGCCCAAATGTATCTGTCATGTGGCAGTAAACCCAACAGCCTGCCTCTGCTTCTCTGAAATACATTATCAACCTCCTCACTGCCTCCTGTGTCCCCGCGATTTTTCCTATCTGCAAACACTGAGATTAGAGCTTGCATGACTCAGGCCGGGTTATTAATATATTTCCAAAAGGAAAGTCGTGTTTCCAGCACTGGCTGCCAGGGGAACCTCAATGTAGAACCTCCCCGTATTACGAGGATGTTGCCAGGACTAGAGGGTCTCGGGATGGCCGGACAGTCATATGCTGAGAGAATGGAGCGGCTGGGTTTAGAAGGATGAGAGGCAATCTTATTGAAACATATAGGATTATTAAGGGTTTGGACACACTAGAGGCAGGAAACATGTTCCCGATGTTGGGGGAGTCCAAACCAGGGGCCACAGGTTAAGAATAATGGATAAGCCATTTAGAACAGAGAAGAGGAAACACTTCTTCACACAGAGAGTTGTGAGTCTGTGGAATTCTCTGCCTCAGAGGGCGGTGGAGGCCGGTCCTCTGGATACGTTCAAGAGAGAGCTAGATAGGGCACTTAAAGATAGCAGAGTCAGGGGATATGGGGAGAAGGCAGGAACGGGGTACTGATTGGGGATGATCAACCATGATCACATTGAATGGCGGTGCTGGCTCGAAGGGTCGAATGGCCTACTCCTGCACCTATTGTCTATTGTCTGATCCATAGGGAGAGGCTGGGGCTCTATTCTTTGAAACGCAGGAGGATGAGACGGTGATCTCATAGAGTGTATAAAATCATGAGAGGAATAGATCGGGTAGACGCACAGAGTCTCTTGCCCAGAGTAGGGGAATCGAGGACCTGAGGACATAGGTTTAAGGTGAAGGAGAAAAGATTTAATAGGAGTCTGAATGGTAACGTTTTCACACAAAGAGTGTCTGGAACGAGCTGCCAGAGGAGGGAGTTGAGGCAGGAACTATCCCAACATTTAAGAAACAGTTAGACAGGAGCCAGCCACGGTGGCGCAACGGGAAAGTTGCTGCCTTACAGCGATTGCAGCGCCAGAGAACCGGGTTCTGTACGGAGTTTGCACGTTCTCCCCGTGACCTGCGTGGGTTTTTCCGAGATCTTCGGTTTACTCCCGCACTCCAAAGACGTACAGGTTTGTAGGCTAATTGGCTTGGTGTATGTGTAAATTGTCTCCAGTGGGTGCAGGATGGTGTAAATGTGCGGGGATCGCTGGTCGGCACCGACCGGGTGGGCCAAAGGGCCTGTTTCTGTGCTGTATCTCTAAACTAAAGTAAACTATGGTACGTGGATAGGACAGGTTTGGAGGGATATGGACCAAACGCGGGCAGGTGTGACCAGTATAGACGGCCGGTGTGGGCAAGTTGGGCCGAAGGGCCTGTTTCCACGCTGTATCACTCTATCCGCAGACTGGAAATACAATTGCTTACCCTCTTACTTATTTTTATAAACATGCCTTTTTACACTTCCTTTATTCCCCTGAGCTGCAATTCTGTTATGCAGTGTGTAACGTGACACTTAATCAAGGATCTTCTTATGTACACACATCAGCTGAATTAGCCTCATGAACTCCTTCCATTACTCAGTCAAAGAATTTGCTTGAGCTGGTTATGACAGCCCAGTCACACGAAATCTTAACTCAAGCTTGGACACACAATGCTAAACATACAGTAAGTTACAAGCACATGTGATAACGATCAGATATGCATTACAAATGTTTACGGGAAAATTGTATCAGCAATATAATATTTTGATTGATGTAATGCACAGGGTAGATCAAATTATTACTGCACAGCCAACACTTTTATTTAATCATTGACTTATAATTTTGTTTAAATGTGATACAAATATGAATATATTCAGAATAAAGCTGAGGAGATTAGTTTCGTTTAGTTTAGTGTAGAGATACAGCGCGGAAACAGGCCCTTCGGCCCAGCCCGTCCGTGCCGACCAGCGATCCACGCAAGTTAACACCATCCTACACACACTGGGGACAATTTTACATCGATACCGAGCCAATTAACCTACAAGCCCGCACGTCTTTTGGAGTGTGGGAGGAAACCGGAGATCTCGGAGTAAACCCACGCGGGTCACGGGGAGAACGTACAAACTCCGTACAGTCAAGCACCCGTGGCCGGGATGGAACCTGGTTCTCTGGCTCTGTAAGCGCTGTAAGTGCTGCAACTCTACCGCTGCGCCACCGTGCCGCTCAGGCGAATGAAGAAGAAAATGGGTCACGGGTGTTCAGAAGTTCAAGGTGAATTGAAGTTTGAGGCAGAGAATGGAACATAGAACATAGAGCAGTGTCGCACAGGAACGGGCCCTTTTAGACCACAATGTCTCTGCTGGGAATGATGCCAAGTTGAACTGATCTTATGTGGCTGTACTAGATCCATATCTGTCGATTCCCTGCGCTTCCATACGCCTATCCAAAAGCCTCTCAAGTGCCAATATCGTCTCTGTCTCTACCGCCACCACTTCCTCTGGCCGCGCATTCCGTGCACCCACCACTCTCTGTGTAAAAAAATTACCCCGCGCATCCCCATTAAACCTTTACCCCACTCACGTTATAGCCGTGTTGGACATTTCCACCCTGGGGGAAAAAAGGTTCTGACTGTCGACCCTATCTACGCCTCTCATAATTTACCTGAAATTGGTGAAACCTGACTTCCCGGTGGCCCAGCACTTCAACTCCCCCTCCCATTCCGAATCCGACCTTTCTGTCCTGGGCCTCCTCCATGGCCAGAGTGAGGCCCACAGTAAATTGGAGGAGCAGCACCTCATATTTTGCTTGGGTAGTTTACACCCCAGCGGTGTGAACATTGACTTCTCCAATTTCAGGTGGTCCCTGCTTTCCCCTCCCCTTCCCAGCTCTCCCTCAGCCCACTGTCTCCGCCCCTCCCCAACCCCCCCCCCCCCCCCGCCACATCAGTCTGAAGAAGGGTCCCGACCCGAAACGTCGCCTATTTCCTTCGCTCCATAGATGCTGCCTCACCCGCTGAGTTTCTCCAGCATTTCTGTCTAGCTAAGATAATCTGAGGTTCTCCAGTGAGGTTGATAGTAGCTCAGAGCCGCTCTCGAGTTGTTGATAGAATGATTCAGATGCCTGATAACAGCTGAGAAGAAACTGTCCCTGAATCTGGAGGTGTGCATTTTCACACATCTGTACCTCTTGCCTGATGGGAGAGGGATTGCATCACCAAATTACCTTTACAAATGGAGATTAAAATCATAATGTGGATGAAATCTTGCCTCAGTATACAGAACCAGCAACACGTAAGTGAACTGTTTTGGGGAAAAAAAAAATAAACATTTAGTGACAACTCAGCAGTCAAATGTTCCTTCTTTTATGTGCAAGAAGGAACTGCAGATGCTGGTTTAAACCAAAGATAGACACAAAATGGGTGACGTTTCGGGTCGAGACCCTTCTTCAGCCTGGTTAGGAACAAGGGAAGTGAGAGATATTGACGGTGATGTGGAGAGATAAAGAACAATGAATGAAATCGATGATAAAGGGAACAAGATATTGTTAGCTGTCCGTAGGGTGAAAACGAGACGCTAGTGCGACATTGGTGGGTAGTTTATGTTTGAGCATGCGTTAGCATGTATTCGTTTCGTTCACAGATATTGGCACTGTCCTGGCAAACTAGAACTTTTATCCAATATTTCAAGAACCATTTTACAGAAATTAACAGATGGACACTTACCATCTCCATAACATCGCAATGGTCCAAGCTTGAAGACAGCTTCCGAGTTTGTCTTGTTAATGTCCCCAATGACAATCTGCGTCACAGGCAAGTGGTCTTTGTATGTCAAAAGCCCCGTGTCCTTGGTCCTGCCAAAATACAGGATAGTTATCAAAATGAATCCCTGGAGCAGGAATAAAAGTCTACTGATTAATATGAACGTCTAGCCCTGAGCATCTGCTGAATGAATCCAAACGGATTTTAACATGTACTCGTCATCAACTGTGGCTGAAGCAGGGTCTCAACCCGAAACGTCACCCGTTCCTTCTCTGCAGAGATGCCGCTTGTCCCGCTGAGTTACCCCAGCATTTTGTGCCCATCTTCGGTTTAAATCAGCATCTGCAGTTCCTTCCTCCGCAAATATGGCTCAATAGCAGTTTAGTTTATTGTCACGTGTGCCCGAGGTGCAGTGAAAAGCTTTTGTTGCGTGCTAACCAGTCAGGGGAAAGACAATACATGATTACAATCGGTCCGTTTACAGTGCACAGATGCATGATAAGGGAATAACGTTTGGTGCAAGGTAAAGCCAGCAAAGTCCGATCAAGGGTAGTCCGAGGGTCACCAACGAGGTAGGTAGTAGTTCAGCGCTGCTCTCTAGTTGCAGTAGGATGGTTCAATTGCCTGAAAACAGCTGGGAAGAAACTGTAACTTTTCAGCGGACTGCCAGCGACTGTCAAGTCGCCTGAAAAAAAAACCGGCAACTGGAACGGCGACTGTCAGAGTGGAACACACACAAACACACACACACCGCTTCCTTCACCAGCCCGTTATGCAGGCGGGGGAACAGGGCAAGCGGGGGGAGCGGTGTCTAAAAAATTCACACGGTGCAAAGCCAAGGTGAAACAGACACACACCGCGATGAACAGGAAGGTTGGCGCTGTAAAAAGACGGCTAAACCACCGTGTACGGTAAGTCCGTCAAAAGAGGGGGCGAGAGGGGGTGAAAAGGGGGTGATGGAGTGGAGACAACTTTTAAGAAACCAGAGATACACGGCTGTGAAGCTCGGCGGACATTTAACATTACCGGTCGGTCATCCTTGGTTCTGAAAACTACAGCTTATCTTTTTCCCCAATGAGCCAATGCACTTCACCGGTCAGCACTGTCTACAACCTACGGGAACCTCCGAGAACCGTCGACCTCCTGGCAACCCATTAGGACCTCCTGGCGACCCACCTACGTCTCGTGGATTCTCGCTACTCTCCATGGCGGCTTCATTCTAGTCGCCGCTAATTTTTCAACATGTTGAAAAATTCACGGCGATTATAATGAGGCCGCGACTAGTTCCCAGAATGCGGGAACTCCTCACGGCCATGAAGGCGACTCCCTGGCAACCACCCGCGAACATGTGGCGACCACGTGGCGACTGCATAGTCTTCTGCAGCTGCCTAAAAAGCTGCCTAAGTGGGACTGGCCCAAAGGAAACTGTAAGAAAGCATTGAGTTCAAATCTCACTCCAAACACTTAAGTCTGTCTTGGTTTTTAAACACTCTGAGCTATTTGTCAAAGATTGCATTATACTTCTTTAAGAATAGCAGATGAATTCTCCCTTGTGGCCAATATTCACAAGTTAATATTAAATTTCTGTTCATGGGAGCTTGCTACGTGCAAAAAAAGGCTTCTATATGAGATGAAAAGATCATTCTGTTGTGTGTGTGTCAGTGAAGAAAACCTCATAATTTTACAACCTCCCCAGTTTCATAAATTCATAAGGTATAGGAGCAGAATTAGGCCATTCGGCCCATCAACTCTACTCTACCATTCAATCATGGCTCATCTATATCTCCCTCCTAACCCCATTCTCCTGCCTTCTCCCCATAACCTCTGATACCTGTACTAATCAAGAATCTATCTCTGCCTTAAAAATATCCACTGACTTGGCCTCCACAGTCTTCTGTGGCAAGGAATTCCACAGATTCACCACCCTCTGACTCTCAAACCATCAAGTTTACTCCACCATTCAACCATGGCTGATCTATCTTTCCTTCTCAACCCCATTCTCCTGCCTTCTCCCAACAACCCCTTGACACCGTTACTAATCAGGAATCTGTCAATCTCCGCCTTAAAAAGAAAAATCCATTGACTTTGCCTCCACAGCCGTCTGTGGCAATAAATTCCACAGATTCACCACCCTCTGACTAATGGCCCTTTCCGAGTTTCCTAGTTTACCGGCAGTGAAGTTTAATGTCAATTGAGCAGGGTTGTGGAACAGTTTAGCTGATCAGTCAATTATCCGGTCCACATTCCACGGCATTCAATTAATCAGCCGTCTTCTCCTGAAACCATTAGCAAGCCAAGTATCAAAGATAACACCTGGCTTGGCTTGAAATCTCATTTTACACATCAAGGAAGCCTGATATGCCATTTACTATCATGAATCACTTTGAAAACAAATAAAGCTCTAATACCTCAGAATCCCAGGTGCAACACGTTTACTGTAAACCTTTTTTAACCAATACAGCTCCCCCCCCCCCCTCCAAGACACATTGGTCAACCTGAGGAGCACCTTCAGCATCAGATTGGTTCCACCAAGATGCAGTACAGAACGCCACAGGAGATCCTTCTTCCCTGTGGCTATCAACCCTTACAATTCCTCGCCCTTCAGTCCTGGGGTAGACTGAGATTGACTTCCCTCCACCTCCTCCTCCACCTCCTCCTCCACCTCCTCCTCCACCTCCTCCACCTCCTCCTCCACCTCCTCCTCCACCTCCTCCTCCACCTCCTCCTCCACCCCCCCCCCCCCCCCCCTTGCAATCTTTACACATCCCCAATCCTTTCCACTCGTCACTTTAATTTTATGTTTCATGTACTTTGTGTTTTTATGACCTGTTGGCAGATTAATCTCCTTCCTGGGATATTGTATCGTATCGTAAAGAGTCATTGAGTGATACAGAAACAGGCGCTTTGGCCCAACGTGCCCACACCGACCAACATGTCCCATCTACACTAGTCCCACCTGCCTGCGTTCGGCCTGCATCCCTCTGAACTTATCCAGTCCATGTACCTGTCTAAATGTTTCTTAACATTTAACAGTGGTCAAATGTACCACTTGCGATGGTACCTGCAAGTACGTTAGTACCTCACCTTTCGCACCTTAAAAAAAATAACAAGATAAAGAACTGTGTAGGAAGGAATCTGGAGGTGAGAGGAGATCTTATAGAAACATACAAACTTATAAAAAGGACTGGACAAGCTAGAAGCAGGATAAATGTTCCCAATGGTGGGGGAGTCCTGAACCAGGGGCCACAGTCCACGAATAGAGGGGAGGCCATTTAGAACTGAGATGAGAAAAAAACGTTTTCACCCAGAGGGTTGTGAATTTGTGGAATTCTCTGCGACAGAAGGCAGTCGAGGCCAATTCACCGGGTGAATTTAAAAGAGAGTATGGGCCAGTCCCACTTAGGCGATTTTTTTAGGCAACTACAGGCGACTAGTTTGTCACCACGTGTTCGCCAGTGTCGCCGGGTGTAGTTTCCTCAGTTGCGCAGAAAGTCGAAGCATTTGTCTGGTGGCCGCTAAATTTTCAACATGTTGAAAATATTCGGCGACAGTGGGTTTGACGCCAATGAGCGTAGCTTGGCTTCTCCTGACGTAGGTGCTGTGGTAGGTGGTAGCCAGGACGACGTAGGTTGTCGCCGTTTTTTCGGCGACCTTCTACAACTATGACAGTCATCGGTAGTCGCTTTAAAAAAATCGGCAAGTGGAACAGGCCCATTAGATAGAGCTCTAGGGGCTAGCGGAATCAAGGGATATGGGGAGAAGGCAGGCACGGGTTACTGATGGTGGATGAACAGCCATGATCACAATAAGTGGCGATGCAGGCTCGAAGGGCCAAATGGCCTCCGCCTGTACCTGTTTTCTATGTATCTATGTAAGGAACAGCAGATGCTGGTTTACACCGAAGATTGACACAAAATGGTGTGGTAACGCAACGGGACAGGCAGCATCTGTGGAGAGAAGGAATAGGTGACATTGCGGGTCGAACCCCTTCTTCA